>WYDF02010585.1:0-13673 GCA_009867245.2 Adranes taylori
ATATATGTATGCAATGCTATATGTAATTTGTAATGGAAATTTAAAGTTCAATCGTGTATAAATTTTCCAATAGATTCTACTCAAATATTTAGTAAAAGTAGATGACTGTAACGGACAAGGAATATATTTTCTTCTGATTTTATATGTTCAGCTTTAAACCTTTAAATTTTAAATGGTTTTGTATTAAATTTCTTGATTCGGAATGGAAATTACATTCCAGAGCTCATAATAAAAGTTCGCTTTAAAGAAAATTGTGTTTGTTGAATACACTTTTTCCAGAAATATTATTTTGAATAAATTATAAACGAGATGTCAGACAGAACATACGTTTTAAAAACAATCCCAAATGTTGTATATTTCATCTAGAAATAGAATAAAATTCGGTAGAATAACTTTTGTGTGTATTAAATTGTGCTATAGCGTCTCCCATTTTAAGCCAGCAGCTGTATATCTGAAAGTATCATTTTTAGAGTTTCCGAAAAAGAATAACGTTTATTGGCATTAATAAATTACAAATTGCTCTCTATAAACAATTATCTTATCTATACCAAAAATAATTATTTCAGATTAGTTTTTTGAACATCTCTTTATCCACTGTTTACATTATTAAAGAAATATCCAATTCCAATAAACATAACCTAAACACTAAACATAAAAATTAAGACAAATATAAATATATATCCAACAAAATACTATCAAATAAAACATGAAGAAGACGTTAGAAGGATTTTTTTAAAGAAATTTTTAAAAGGAAATTTTTAACGAGAAAATTATTTTATCTTTTATTATAAGTAAGTAGGTATTAATTTCGAAAATTGTGATGAGAAGAATATTATAAGAATTTGCTGTAAAACTTGGGGCAAGGTGGATACGTGTTTCTAGCATGGGATTATAGCTGTTATCAACACCTTTTCTTACTCCAAATATAGGCGCCAGGTCTCATTGCATCGATCTACGAATCCGATATTCAACCATTACGCTATGAATGCTACCAATTCTTATAATTTTCTATTTCAACGTAGATTTCATACTACATTTTGAATTATTCGCTGTATACACATATGCAATAATGTATTGTCATGCAATAATGGATTTGGACGAACCAACACCTTTAACAAATTCAGATGAACCATTAATGTATTTACCAAGGAAACAAGGGACTTTAACAACCAATGTTCACATTATATAATACTTGCATTAGGGTTTTTTTCTAAGAAGCATCGGACCATCATAAAGATGGCCAAAGTTGTTTCTACAGTGATTTTAATAGAAAACGGGATTTTAACAATGAAGGCTCAAAACCTTAACACATGTGGTTCATGTATTATTGGTTTCCAGTATTATAGTACATACTTATACGATATTTCAATGAAGAATGTAAGTAGTAGTTACCTTCAAGCAGTAAAACAAATTTTTAAGTAAGTAGGTACTAATTTTCAAAATTGTAATAAAAAGAATATTATAAGAATTAGCCGTAAAAATTAAGGCAAGGTGGGCACGTCTGTTTAGCATAAGTTTATAGCTGTTACCAACATATTTTCTTATTCCAAATATAGGCGCAAGGTCACATTGTATCGAACTACGAATCCGATACTCAACCATTGCGATATGAATGCCTTGACAACCAATTCTTATAATTTTCTATTTCAACGTTGATTAGTCTGCATGAGAGTTCTCTGTATACACCGATGCTTCGCAGAGAAACCCTCAACGCAAGTATTATACAAGCTAAATTTTGATTATTAAAGTTCCTTGCTTCATTGGTAAATACATTAATGGTTCATCTCAATTTCTTAAAGGAGTTAATTCGTCAAAATGCATAAGACATACTTGATACAATACATATGTGTATGGAACGAATAATTCAAAATATAACATCTTAATATATGCAAACTTACATACAATCAACTTTGGAATAGAAAATTATAAGAATTGGTTGTCAAGGCATTCATAGCTTAATGGTTAAGTATCAGAATCATAGTTCGATATAAGGAGACCTTGTGCCTATATTTGGAATGAGAAAAGATGTTGATAACATCTACAATCCTATGCTAGAAACACGTGTCCACCTTGCCTCAATTTTTACTGCTAATTCTTATATGCTTTTCATCACATATTCGAAATTAACACCTATTAGTAAGTAGGTAGGTGTTATAGATGTAGGTAGGTATCTATAGTAAGTAGGTGTTAATATTCAAAATTAACTTACTTAAAGTTGGTCTTACTGCGCAAAGCTAAATACTACATACATTTTTCATTCTTTTATTATAGTTTTTCAGTGGCATTAAATCCACTTATTTTGCGATTAATGTTCATATTTCATACGAAAACGTGAAATCCCATTATACAATATAGAATTAATTTTTTCTCTTCTTTTCATACCTTTTCTTCTTCTCCCTGTTTAAAGCTTTTCCTCTCAATCACATCCACAATTGCACTGATAAGTTCCTGCTTATTTTGGTAATAAAACAATAAGCGTAAGAACATGTAGCATAGAATTAAGTAAATATAATATAGAATGCGGCAGCCAGGTTTAATCTTGGATGATGTTGCAGTATAAGTTAATTTAAATATAATAAATATTAAAGTATAAACTATTATTTTAACCTTGCATATTGAGTTAAATAAGTATAGTGTAATAAATAAGAAATAATTTTACAAGTAAAGCGATTCGCGTAGACTTGGCAATCGTAAATGTATTAATCATGTGAAATTAAAGAAATTGAATTAATTAATATTGTAACTAAATAAATTGCTTTAAATTGTAAAACAAAAATCTTTAATTTGTAAAACAATATTAGAAATGAATAATAATTTTTTTAACGAAGGCTTGCTGTCGTGAGACCTTAATTTAGAGCATAAAACTATAATGGCATTTAAAACAATATAAATTCAAGCAGAAGAGAATATTATTTAAATTCACTACAAAGCCACGGATAAAGATGAAAATAAGAAAATCAATAAAACATAAAACAAGCTCACACCCGGTTTCGACTACCACCATACTAGTGACACTCCCTTTTCCATTTGCTACTTAATATTTGTCTTATATTCATTTACCCGTCCCTGTTCCTTATTTTGTCTTGAAACTTACGCATAATTTTTACCGGATCCTTCTTTCCGAAAAATATTCCCCAATTCTCTGCTAATTTTCTCTCATCCCCATTTCACTCCATTTCTTTATATTCTTCCATCCCGATTTTCCTATTCTCATCCATCCAGTATCTATTTTCCCTCTCTAAGCTTCCAGATTTGAATTTCGAAATTATTCTTTTATCTTTTGTACTATATCCCGATTTTAAATATTCAGGCATACCTCTCTCAGCTGTTATCCATTTATACCTTATTATACCTGCAGTTTCTTTTGTTTTCAGCCTTCTCCTGTTTCTCTACATAATTCAGTAACTTTTGCATTTTATTAATCGTGCCTCTCCTATTTCTTATTCTATCGTCCTATTCATTTAGCGAACACCTTTTCCTTTTATGTGCTGCTTTTCTCCTCAGAGACCTATCATTCCTACATATGTCCTTTTATACTTCATTCATTCTTGCCAGGTACATTTCTCACAACCTCCTTTCTTTCAACCTTCGACAATATTATGAATTCAGCCAACCAGCATTCATACCTGTCATAGTCCTTCAATAAAATCTGCTATTATTCTCTTCAGATACCCTATTTGCACTATTTCCCACTTCCTGCCTTTCACATTCCGCCCATACTTTAGCCCCATACATCACTCTATTTCTAACACACACATCGATAGCATTCATTTCGTTTTTATCTACTCCCCAAATTTCCTTTCTCTCGACTTACTCCTTGCATGTCCCATTCTGGGCTAACATATATCACAAGTATTTGTATTGTTTCACCTGTTCTATTTTCTCTCCCTCAATTTTAAAATAATTTTTTTCAATTTTCCGTCCTCTCCTCTTGCACGCCATCACTCTGCTTTTCCCACATTCAATTGTAAACCGCTTCTATCCATGTATACTTTCACTCTTTATAATGGCATCTACTACTTCTTTTCTACTGGATGCCATACAAACTGGTACGTTTGCATAACTTATAGACTATATATTTATAGTTACTTCCCTCGATTGTTAATTTATTACCACTCCTTCTAACCATGTGAATGGAGTACTAATAAATTAGCACTCCACTCTGCCATGTGAATATTAAATAAAGTTCCACTCATTGGTAAACCTTGCCTTATCCGCCTATTTAGGTCAAATTATTCTGATACATTCTCTCTTAGTCTTACTCTTTCTTGTGTTCCCTCATACATTCCTCTTCTTATCATCCTTATAATTCCTCCAGCTATTCCCATTTGCTTTTTTTTTCTCCAACGATCTTTCACTTAATAATTTATCGAAGGCAGACTTTAGGTCTACAAAAAGCATATATAACTTTCTCCTTTCACCTATTTCTTGGTTCATCAAGTAATTTAACGTCACTCTGTTGTCGGCACTCCTCATACCCTTAACAAATTGTTTCTTTGTTTTAAGAGGTTTGGCCTAAAAAAATGCTCCAGCTACTATGGTTGTTTAATTTTATGATATATATATAGCTCTAGCCATGGGCTCCAAGGCCATTGCCCCAACCCCATGTGGGTGCAACAGGTGTGGGGCTCCACCGGAAAAAACCTTCCTCTATACTACTGACTCGGTAATACTCGCCGAGTATTACGAACATTGTTATTCTTCACACCGAGTCAGGTACTTCAACCAATAGGTTTGTGCTCTTGTTTGTTGACATGTCCGTGGAGCGGAGAACTTGCCTTATTCACTTCTAGTGTTGCATTCTGCAGCATCTTAAGCACTAGCATTTGCTGTTTCGGTACTCGCCACGTTCGATGCGTTCCGTGGCTGTTTGTATTTTGGCTTTTAGTATGTTGGCCGAAAAGCTATGCATTGCAGTGCAGCACTCTGTAACCTCCAGCATTCTTCGTATTATTCGGCCCTCACTGATATTTTCACCTAGGACTTTTTCCAGCTCCTTTCTTTCTGATTCCCAAGCAGGGCAGCTTATCATTGTGTGCGTAGCATCATCCTTATTGGCTCCGCACTATTTGCTTTTATAGTCTCAAATAGTGACTACGTTCTTGATAAAACACCCTGCTCTTTCATCTTTTTTTTAAACCTTCTACTTATTACTCTAGAAAATGATCTGTATATTTCTTTTGTTATCCAGCTCTTCTATAACTTTCCCTAAAATTTGCTATATATTTGTTGTACATCGGCAGAATTTCTCTTCTTTCCATTCTTCAGGTATTCTTTATTTTCCCCTACACTATATTTATCCTCTACCTAGCGCTTTAACCCCAGTTTCGTTTACACATCACCATATTTCAATTGGTAACCTATTCGGTATTGTTGCACTGTTTTTCTTCATGTACAATATTTCCTGTTTTACTTCTTCTACGTTAATATCCTCCAATTCCGTTTTATTGTTTTATATTTTCTTCTCCCTCACACTTACTACCCAAGATGTTGTCTCCATCCAGTTGTCCTCTGATTTCCTCTTAATTTTTTTTTCCCACTCTTTCACTTCGACCATGTATATTGTTGCTTTTCTTTATCTCTTCTTTGAAATTCCCTATTTTTACATCTCCTATCCGCCATCCGCCACTCATTTTCCGTTTTGCTAAACTCATCCCAGTTTGCTTCACACTTTTTAATATTTTGCTTACCTTCTTTTTCCTTATTCATACTTCTTCCACATTATTTTCTGTCTTCCCTGTCCTCCCAATTCCAATATATGATGATACTGTACTACTTACGCGATTAAATATAAAATAGAACTTCCCTGTGAATAAATAGTTAACTCAGATTCAAAACATCGTTTTCCTTTATAAAATATTCAATTTTATAGAAGAAATGCTTTATAAGAAAAATTTTATTTTAATTTCATAATGTAGCCTCCCTTTCATATTTTTAACTTTTATATATCCAACGTTGATAAAATGCTGTAGTTTAAAATTTATAGTCTTACAGTGCACTCTTTTGTATATGTTTCTATAATTTATAGGCACTCTTATCACGTACTTTAAATGACTGTATAGCTTGCACAGATGCCTATATATGTGTAAACATCCGTGAGGTCTAATCCTGTTTGAAATTCTCAATGTCGGCATGCACACAGATTGTTAATGATTTATTCGAATAGGATTTTCGCAACACGTTTAGAAAATGTTACCATTGACAATTGCGCTGAAAATTACTGTTATTCTGAACATCACTCTAACGAATTTATGTAAGTCTAGTTGCTCAGAAGATCTTATCAAAATCTAGTTTTTGTTCGCTAATCTGCCAAGATATCAAGAATTTGGTGATTTAGTATAATAGTGCACTGTGATTTTAATACGAGAGTTTCACAAATGTTTCAGTTGATGATGTTTTGATAATTAGTGGCCTAAGTTAGTCCAGGTTTTTGATAATTTTTGTGACAGGTTACACTAGAAACGTCACCCTCCACTAGAGCTCCTCATGTATCTATTTCCCCTTCAGTGGTTTACATTTCATATCGAATCTAATGCTAAGAAAAGAAGGTGTCACTTAGGGACTTACTACAGCCGCTAATTAGTAACACAAAGATGTATGCACTTAGTACATAGTTTGTTCTGTACAACTTCCTTTGGGCTTGACCTATTCCTTACCTTTCTACGAAACTCTTTTGGTTCCCTAACTATATGCTTTCAGATGTATTATTCTCGTCAATCAAAATTAATCATCGAAAATTAATAATGTTTGATGTAAAGTAGACTGCAACACAATTCTTACTTATAAATTTAACGAGATTGATAGAAAATAAAATTTAATAAACTAAAACATTTGCATAAAATTTAGGTGTATATAAATAATGTTTGAACTGTTTATTAATATGATGTATGTCTAAATATATAAGAAAAGAACGTCTTTCATTCTCTCTCAGAAGCGTTGCAAGGGTGCGGGGGGGGGGGGGTTGTCAGTTTTTTACCTTTTTGGGGAGCGCCAAAAAGTTATTGTGCCCCGGGCATTAATAATGCTCGCTACACCACTGTGGTCATGCTGGATACTTTCCAAATTTCTAGTATTATTTTTATTTTATAACTCGTTAAATGAAATGTTTGAGTAATCCCAATTATAATTAACGGTATAAATATTCATTTGTGCAATAAGAGTCGTATTCGTGTAATTTATAGTCTTGTTGTTTCCATCCTTTAAACTTTCTCTGAACCTCGTTGTTCTAGTGTCGGTGTTTTCTTATACTTTTCTTTCCACAGATACGCCCTTCGTTAGCTAAAATATGCCGACTTTAAATAACAATTTGAAATGAAGTTGTACTAGATATAACCTTTATTGGCATAATACAAAATAATATAATACATAATAGAAACAAAATATTATTAACAAAACAAAACTCATTTGAAAGGAAATAAGAAAAAAAAAAAATAGAAACCCATAATCCGAACAAACACACAAAATGGTGGGCAGCAACCAGATTTTCTCTACTTCCTTCTCCATATCTCCTTCAGTATCTCTTTTATTACTTATATCTCCCTTTCTTCCTCCTTCGAATATGCTCTTCAATTCCTCGTTCTCTCACTCTGTATCCAACTCCATTTCATTTCAAGACATTCATTCATCCAATATTCTCATTTCTCTTCCCCTAAGCCACATCCCCTACCATATTCTCCCAGCCAATATTTATTGCCCATTTCCTCACTGCCACATCTAAATCTTGCAATATCTAATTCCGATTTTACATACCCTGGTATATCACCGACAAAGATTACTTCCATATACCTCCCATTATATCTGTTCTCGCTAAGTTTCTCATTCCTCCCCTATGCTTCAACATATTTCATTATCCTTTCCACCACTCAGTCATAGTTCCATCTCCCCATTCTGCTTACCTTCCATTCGCTCATTGAGCACTAACATATTTCACACAACTTTTTCTCCATCCTTTGCGCATCCATTCCCCACATGACCTTCTTCGCTCCTCTTCTTTGACAATTTATACATTGTTTTCACTATCCTATTATTTTCACTTTACTTTCTTATTTCACCAGCTCCTTCGCTTCTTTCACCCAGCACAATTACTCATTTAGCTCATATAAAACAAATACGTAAGGAGTCCATTTATCCAACCACAAAAACCTTTTTTTTTGACAATATTTTTTTTATCTGTTTTCTCCTTTTTTCCAATCATTTGGTATCCTCTCTGTCCCTTTTCATATCTCAACCATGCACCTTGTTAACGCTGTCTCTCCTTCTATCTGTCCGTCACACCAGCTAGACCATATTCTCCCCCACACTTTATCCTTTCAATTTCTTCTTTGACTTCATCATATTTTTTTCATTTTTTTCATTGCTAAAACTCAGTTCAGTCTATTCTGCTACTGACATTGGAAAATTGAGCTCTTGATAAGATTTTAATTTTACATATATTCCTCAAGTTTCATATACTTTAGGTGTTGCAATATTTTTAAATTCAAATTATTTCAAGGTCAATCAAGTCTTTTTAAACTTGATTAACAGCTTATATATTAATGCAATTATCAATGCAAGAAATTTAAAAAAAAAATGACAACAGAAGTTTTGAGGAAATGGGCAGCAAAGTTTGCAAAACACCTTGTATATTATGATTTTAGAAAACAATGGTTCAAACAAAATCGACGGGCCTTTATGTAGCCTATACAACAAAGTTTATTTTAATGTCCTATCTCCTACACTGTAGGACCTACAGCCTCCGGGATATATCAAGAGGTTGCTAAACTGTGAACATTGTCCGATCAAACTTTGGACTTTATCATATTTATTTATGTCCTATTCTTTTTATAATTTGCTTTTATCCTTCTTAGTTTTTTTTTCTTCTATTCTTATAGTTTCTTGTAATGTTTATCCTTTTTATGGAAAAGCTCCTATCTTTTCTATAATTTCCGAGAGATATCAAAAAGATATCAAACTCATCCTTCTTCTTATCTCTGCCGTAAAAATTTCGAATATGAGTGACCAGAAAAGAAAACTGAATACGATATCGTTATCTGACAAAGTGAGGTTGATAAGTGAAATTGACGAAGGTATGAAAAAGAAAAAGTTGAATGCCGACTTTGGGATTCCTACAAGTACACTTTCTACAATTACACTAATTGCACTTTCTACAAACATTTCAAAACCTGTCCCTACGAAGCCATCGACTAAATCTGCTCCACATATTAGAGAAAAGGCTCTTTATTTTGCTGAGAGTCTGGGATACACTGATTTCGTAGATAGTGTAGGTTGGGCATATAAGTTTAAGAAAAGGCATAATATTATTCAAAAGGTTATGTGTGATGAAAGTGCAGACGTTGAAGATTGGATAAACAATATTTTAGCGGAAGTTTTCGCATCTTATCATGAAAAAGACATCTTTAACGCGGACGAGACCGGCTTATTTTTTAAATGTTAGCCTTCAATGACGAAAAGTGCTTTGGTAGAAAACACAAGAAGAGAAAATCACCGTCTTGATGGGAGCCAATATGTGTGGTACCAACAAACTGAAACTGTTGGTGATTGAAAATAAGAAAATCCGTGTTGCTTTAAAGTTAATTTTTTTTACCAGTGACATACAGAAGCAACCAAAAAGCTAGCATACCAAGCGAAATATATGAAGAATGGCTTTCTAGTTTAGACAAGAAATTCGATGCTGAAAAACGAAAAATCTAGTTATTTGTGGATAACTCTCCGTCACGTCCAAGAATTACTAAGCAGGTTAATTCGATTCGTATTGTTTTTCGTATTGTTTACAACCTATGGACCAAAGAATTATTAACAATATGAAAGTTTACTATAGAAGAAGAAATCTACGAAAAACGTTAGTTGCCTTAGAAGCCGACAATCAAACAGAACATATTAATCTATGGGATGCTACTACTAACTTGTCTAAAGCGTGGGACATCGATGTACAACAATAAATTGTTTCACAAAGGCTGGCTTCAAACAACAAGGTGAAACAAACTGGAGTGAGGAAGATGATAGTCGTGTTTGGCTCTTTATTGGTACTCCAATTCTGACAAAAACTGAACTGAAGTCCACGATTGATATATATAATCAACACAACGAATGTAATACAGTGTCTCTTGATGAATATTTGTCTGTATATGAAGACGTGGTTCTAGCGGACTATCCAAGAGATTCCGATATTATAAACAAAATTAAATAAAGCGAAGATACAGATGAAGATGCAGATGTCTTATCTGGCAACTAAAATATCTCGATCGTACTAATTCCATCTACAAACAAAGAAATGAGTCATTTTTTAAGCAAGTGTAGTGAATATTTGTGTTCAAAAGAGAATCATACAGACGAAGTATATCGCGTGTTAACAACATTAGAGAACTTTGTTAATTAAGAATTTTTTTATGTAACACAACCAAAAATCAATGACTTGTTTACATAATTATTTGTTATTCATAGTTTCCTTTTTCTTTTCGTATTTGTGTTATGTACGTTATATACATACATATATTTATATGTACATCAATATAAAGTTTGTTCACTTCATGTAGTCAGATATGTATTTACTGGAAATAAATTCATATGAAAGCGTATTTTACTCATTTTGTAGTTATTTCTGTAACTCCATGATTCGAACTGTGTGTGGTGATTCGACTTAGGGAAGTTCGACTGTATGTGGAAATTTCAGTTTTATATATACTAAACAGATTAAGTAGTAGTGTATGAAGATATATACCAATAAACGTTAAACATATATTGTTTTAAAAATGAATTTCTGAATAAAAACTGGAAATAGAATAAAAAATCGCCATATTAGAAATAGAATAAAAAATCGAAAAGTCTGAGCGGGAAAATCGTGTGCACTTGTCTACCAAATTTCATTTAAATCCGTCCAGTACTTTAGGAGAAAATTTTGAACACACGTACATAGGGACATGGAAAATACGCCCTTCTTCTACATTTTTTAACATTTTTTTAAATTTCTTGTTGCTATAAATTGTTTCCTATTAAACCTCTTTGAATTAAGTATGAACAGATCGCAGTTATCTGAACACAAGAGATGAACTGAAGTAAAATTCAAAAGAAGTCAAGAACGCTAATCATATATCTTTCGCATTGCCGCGTGGCGAACATTCAATTAAATATAAATTTAAGTACAGCTTGGTGGAAACCGTAATTAGTATGAAATGATAAAGAAGAATTAAATTATAAATTTAGATGACCATATTAAATACTTTAAACTGTCGATTTATGTAGGAGGAAAATATATTTGTTTTACACGAGTTACTAGAAACGGTAACGAGTTAAATTCCATCAGAAAAGTCAAGTCAATGTCAAGGACAGAGCCTGGAGTTATTAATTAAATGATAATTAAAAAACATTGATCAGTTGGAGTTCAAACTTTATTCTTTTCATAAACAATAACTATTAGATTCAATGAAAAGCTGTCTGTCGTTTATTGAAAATGTAGCCTATTTCAATTGTTATATTTATTTATGCCTACGAGGCTGATTGACAAGAACATCCAATAAAATTTAAATGAATTAAACAGTTTGAATTACACAGTTAAGCATCCACCAAATGTTATCTCTCTCAATTCTTAAAGATAAAGTTGGAGATTAGACATCAAAATAAGACGTAAGTAAATTGTATCAATTGGCATGTAGTATCCATGATAGATACTACATAACAATAGAATACAGTTTAGACAGTTTTGTATATTTCGATAAATTTATTAACTTTGTTTAGATTTTTTTATTACACGCATCCGTAAAGCTGTCATTCGTTTGTGCATGATTGTGCTTGATTGGGTTTGTGCTTCGAGTCAAGATTATCCTGTGACGAAAGGAATAGCATTCAATGACTCTTGTATTTAATACATTCACCCAAGAAAATCGCGACCAGAACATTAGGATGTAGCACCTCCTTTTTATTAAATTAGTTACAAAATCGAAAGCCACATCTGATTTAATACAAATAGTATAATCACTACAACAATATTTTAAGCGGATATCAGCTGATTAAAGTCACATTCTTAACACTCGTTTCTTGAAATTAGGGATGTTAATATTTAAAATTAACTACTTTCATTAAGAATGAAATTAACTAATTTCATTTTAAAGATTGACAAGTATTTTGACTTATACAAATGTTCCATATAATAAGGTTTAGTGTGTTTATAGTTTCGATGGTTTTTGACTTTATTCAGAATGGTCAACGAGAAAACTGTTGTTGGCCAATCTTTTAGTTTCTTACAAACATTCCATATACCGATTAAAGAGTCAAGACTTGTAATTCAACGAATCCATTCTTACAGGCATCCATATATTCTAGATATGGGAGCAGTCTTATAGGTTTTTATTTTGAAACGAAATACTTCGTGAGCACTTGTACAGTGACACGCAGACACGTAGGTGGCAAGGACTGAGCAAACTTTTACGTGCTAGATAAGTTATATGTTATCATATTATTTCAGGATCTAGATAAACACCATAAAATTTAAATAAATCTGCAGTATAAAATTGTTCCAGATCTGTTTAGCTCATTAGCATTAAAGTGCTTTAAATGAGTTTAAAATTAAGCAAGAACAAATCATTACTTTCGTCCTTGCACATTTAGGATAATTAATTCTTTAGTTGCTTTCTGAATATTCTTTTCCAAAGCCGCTGTCATATGGATATCCATCTTCTGTAAAGATTTTAGTACGTAAATCTTTTGTAACCTTTAAACTTTAAAGGGAAACTTTCGTCGTATATTTTTATTGTCAAAAAAATTTGTCATTTTAAATTCATTTCATCCAAATTATAACCCTCGTATATAGATGTATATTTTATTGCTTAAGAAAATAGCCAGAACAAACATTTAAGTATTGCTTTAAATCATATGGCTTCTCATTTTGTATTTGAAGCCAAAAAATATTTGAGAGACAAAAGTTCCTACCGTCTGACGTAACGCATATTCTATTATTCTCCTACCTAAAAATAACACAAATTAGTAAGCTAGAATGTACGCATAGGTCTACTATATAATATGTTAACAAAAATAATCAACGAGGGCATATTATTCTAGAAGTCTATCGTAATAAACTAATACATATGTTGACTTTTGAGCCAAAAATTCGTATGAAACCAAATTAATAAGATGCTATCTTTCTATATGACTTGCTTTAAAAATAGGCATACTTAATGATTGCCACTTTTAATTCTGTTGAATTTTTATAATTGATTTAAATAAATAATTGTAGTAAAAGTATCTAGTAATATAATTAAACAAAAACTAATTATCATTAAAATTTCTAGAGCCCTGATGATGATTATAAAATACCCATCGAAACGTAAGCGCAAAAAAAGTAAACGTTACTCCCAGAAGTTTTATTTAGCAAAAAGGAATGTGTTTATAACACCAAATATATATATTTATATATATATATATAGGTGTGTAAGGGGTGATGGCACGACATAGTCAATATAGCCAACCCAAACGTCAACCTCGCCTGCTAGACTGATGACTATGTCATCCGGTGCACCCTGCTATAAAACTAAACAGGCTCTGGCGACCGAGTCACGGCGATATAACCGTTCAACCTAGAACGAAAGAAATATCGTTCTAACTTTCACCTCCTATCAACCCGCACTGGCCAGCGTGATAGGAAATGGCTAATTTCCTCTCGATATAAATCTCGATATAAAACT
>WYDF02010596.1:0-13672 GCA_009867245.2 Adranes taylori
ACAGTTGTTGGATGCACCGGGCATCCTTCCTCTTTTGAAGATTCTCCACTTCCTACGTAAAACAAAAAAAAAATAATTCAGTTAGCAGAATAAATGCCCCGGTCACCATATTTGCGTACGCAGCCATGGTGTTGTGCCGTTCTAGACTCACGCTTGGAAAATTTCTTAGCAGAGCAATGTGGCCTCTTCTTGAGCTTTTAAATTTGCTTACTTTTTGAGCGAAGTTGAAAATGGGAGTTTTTATGGAAGAGAAAAGAGCGTGGGACTATTTCAAAGACGTAGTGCATAAATTTTTGGTTAATACTAAAAAGCCTCACTACAATATCATTTTACAACTCATGTTAGCAGCATGTAAAGTTCAAGGATGCAAGATGAGCTTAGAAGTTCATTTCGTTGACTCCTATATCAATCATTTTCCTAAAACGTAGGAATATTTAGTGAAGAACAGGGTAAAAGATTTCAGCAGGATGTCCGTAATATCAAGAGAGGATACTAAACAGAATGGTAGCTGACTACTGTTGGATGCTGAAACAGAAAATGGATCGCTAAAACGTGCTTGAGGACGTTCCATAGACCAAAAGAATAAACAATACATTTCGTGATGATTGTTGTTTAATTCTATAAGAAATATGTAGTTCAGTTGGAATAAAATGGCGGTTTGTTAATTTTTTATAAAAAATATTGTTTACTTCATTGTGATAAAATTGTGAATTGAAGAAATATTGTTTACTTGATTATAATTAAATGATTGCTCTTTCTTTATCTGATTAATGTTATGCTTTCTTGATGCAAACACCTTGTCTTTTGCCAAAAACTTGTACGTAATGGAGTGAAGTGGAGGTGATATTTGGATTCAGCACACTAAAAAGCATATATCTAATATTTACAAAAATATTCTATGCAGCTTCAAATAAAATATTTTTTTTGCAGACCTGTGTTATCTATATTTTTCGACGAAATCAAAATAATGTTTCAATTCAGCAGCGATCGAGTAAAAACCGGTTTGATGCTGTGGTCGCCGTTCTCAGTATGGTTTAATATCTGCTTTCATCGACTTTAAATAACGCAAATGCATAAGCATTGATGTGATATATGTTGTATGTTAAAAGCTAAGAATTAATTAGAGGAAAATTTTGGCGCAATCAGCCAGTGCTTTTTCTGTCTCTCTCTCTCTCTCTCTCTCAATTTGAAACAAACAAACGATATAAAAATTTTATTATTAGTTTAGTTTGATACAATTTATCACGGGCGTATGTTCATAATTAATACATTTTTGTAATTGATATATTAAAATAAAATTTGTAATAATTAATTATGGTCCTATTGAATATTTAGACATTGGGAAAGGTCTGCGAAGGGATATTATCTCTTCTAAGAACTGATTGTGAAATACGGGGCATTTATTTGTAAAAGAAACAATCCTATTTTGAAGGAGTCATTTGAAATAAAATTAATATTTCTATTTAACAACTTGTTGAAAAAATGCTCAAATTTAGTGATTTTTCCTTTGAACAATTCGTTTTAAGTCTACATAGTCGCGGTTACACGGTTAAAATTTAATTTAGTCCTTGGAAATCGGTATACGTGAGAGTATTGTGTGCTCGTAAATTCATAACGCGAAAGATCCGATCACATCAAACATACAGAATACAGGTGTTACAAAAATGATAAGATACAAAAAGGTAAGAATGTATTTCAAATCTTGTAATCGTCATTTTTAGCATTTCGTACCTGGACAGGACAGAAAAATTGATGGTTTCGAATAGGTGCGTGAAAGGGGATATGCATGGAGAGTTGACTTTTAAAGGGCACGGTGGGGGGTCCGTGTAGATTACATCATAATGAATGAGAGAGAGAGGGGGAGGGTCTAGTAAGTATGAAAGTGGGTGGCAGGGTCAGATCAAAACATTTCCCTTTAGAATCAGTGTGGAATTTAAATAGAGATGATGGGGATAGTGAATATAAAGACTTAAAGGAAGAAGAAAATGTATATGTATGGAACAAAAGAAAAACAAAGCATAAAGAAAAGATGGAGGGAATATTATGGAATGATGTCAAAAGTATGAGTGTTTTGATTGATATAATACAAGGATGTCAGGTAATAAGAAAGAGTACTAAAGCGAAGGGATATATGGATACTGGTAGGGTGTACGATAAAAGATGGGAAATAGAGAAAAAAAAGGCTAGGGAAGTGGTCAGAAAGTAATATGTGGTAAATGGTCTTGAGATGAGTATAGGCAGCCGAAGGAAGCTTGGAAGAGAGAAGAAAGAAGATGTTGAAGAGAGAGGGAAATGGAAGAGGGGGAGGAGATGAACAGTTTGCGAAGGGGGATTTCTAGGTATGGGAATTTCTAAGAGAGAGAGAGAAACGCGTAGGACCAAGAGAGGGAGTAGGACCTGAGCTGAAATTATGTGATTGGCAAAGAAAGTGCAGAGAGGTATTAGTTGATGAAGAAGGGCAACTAGTTTGTGTAGAAAGCTGAAAGGAAGTCATAGTTGAAAATACGAGAGAGGCATATGTGAAGAGAAAGCGAGTGAGGTGTTAAGGACTATAAAGGAAGGGAGTGTCGCCGGATAGGGTGCCTATTAACATGTGGAGGAATTTGAATGACGAAGGTGTGGGTGCATTGGGAAGGCGTATAAATGGTCTTTGGAAGCGGGATGAGAGAGTGCCTGATGACTAGAAAAAAAGGAGAAATAATTCATCATGTGTATAAGAAGAAAGACATGGAGGATGCGAATATTTAGAGGGGAATAACATTGATGAATGGGGTTTATAGGATGTTTGCAAGAGTTGCAAATAAGAAGTTAGGTTAAGAAATATAGAAAGAAAGATATTGTCAATCACTCAGTAAAGATTTGTTAAGGGTAGAGGTACCGCTGATAATATAGTCACTATTAATTCTATTATAAATCTGGAGTTAAATAGAGGTAAGTGGTGATACCTACTTTTTGTGACCTTGAAGGCGGCGTTTGAAAGAAAATGAGGGAGGCTGGGATTTCAGAAAGGATGTGTAATAGGGTAAGAAGTTTGTATAAGGGTACAGATGTTAGGGTGAAAGTGAGTAAATGTATGTCAGAGTGGTTTAGGGTAGAGCAAGGATGTCCGTTGAGTGCGAGTTTGTTTAATGTTTACTGGTCTGATTTGGAAGTGGTACTGAAGACAGGTCAAGCTGGCGGGATAATAGTAGGAAGGAAAAATATTTGATCGCTTGCTTATGCTGATAATGGAAAGTGATAGTCTGTAAAAAGGGAGGCGGAAGCGGGGGTTTAGAGGGAGACGGAGTCAAATCAAAATGAGTTTAAATGAATGGAAGATCAATAGGAATTGTGAAGGAAATACAATATTTGGGGTGTGTGGTAGGTAGGATCTTCAAAGGAACATGTTGCATGGCAGCAAAGAAAGATAGATAGCAAAGAAAGCTCAGGTAGTGACGGAAAGGATGTGATATGTATGGAACGGGTGGTTCGGTGATTTTCTGAAGGTCAGATTGATGATACTGAAAGGATGCATTAAGTGTATGATGATGTATGAAGCAGAAGAGAAGGAGAGAAATTAGTTTGAAGTGTTACATGAAGAGAATGTTAGGAGTGGAAAAATCGACACCGTGTGTGATTGTGCTACAAGATCTAAACGAAGTTAAATGTTGTGTGTTCGAAGTTGAGAAAAATTCGAATGGAAAATAATGAATGATTTGAAAGAGAGGAAAAGAAGGTATATATGGATGGTCTCTGTATGAGTGGTACGATAGGATGTGTGGTGGAAAAAGGTGCGAGTATGACGCTGAACAGAGGTTAAAGGATGTGCAATTGCTAGAGAGATATGAAATAATAAGAAAGCGTAGGTACAATAAAGAAATATGGATATTTGATGGTTTAAGGGAAGATACAGGATTACTTCAGATCAGAGATAACTATGAACTGCAAGAGAATGATAGCGCGATTCAGGTGTAGGGGTGAAGAAAGGGGAAACAAATATAGTGAGGAATACAGAAGATTAGAGTGTGGATTAGAGTGTGGAATAGAATGGAATGAGGAACAAATAATGGTGGCTGCGAATTGGAGGGCGTTTATGGGACAGGAAGCGAAGAATTGGGGGATAATGGAAAAGTTTTTGGGAGAGATTAGAAAAGGGAGCTGGTAGAGGTGGAAGACAGAAAAAACGGGGATAATTAGAGGTAGTGAAATGGATATGAGGCGATATATAAATAGTACGAATGTTAGTAGGTAGTAGGTGCTAGTAAATAGTGATGAAGCGAGTGTAAAAAAGGGTAGAGAGGGTAGAAGGGGTAGGAAATTAGACGTTTAAAAGGGGTAGGAATTTTAATTTTAGTTTTTATAATACTTATAATTTTCTTTGAATTTGTTGAAACGCCAATATAAGTTTACGTTTAATATACAAAATGTAAAAGCGACTTTTTCAAACTCTAAACAAAGACTTATATTTTCGGACAAACTTAATTACTTTACTCAAAATAGTCCGCTTGAGACTCTATACAGCGATTCGCATGGTGAAGAAACATTAGTAAACAATTTTACAAAATATTAATATTAATAAAAAAAACTTTGGTAAAACATAATGCAAGTATCTATGCAAATGGCATATTTTGAAATAATCTCTGGCAATGAAATTAGTAACATGACTTCTGCACTAAAGACTAAAAGAAATGATTTTTTTTTGTTTACACTTCAACTATCTGTTTTGTGCTTTCTCGTGGCAATAGGCATTAGACTTAAATTTTTGCATTACGGATATGAAACCAATAATCAACCAATTATGATGTATTCCAACTTGGGTTATTACATAAAATTTTTGCGTTATTTTTATCTAAACTAAAAGGTACATAATGTATGGAATGGAATTTCTATGGATATGTAGCAATGTTGACAAGTGTTATAACATTATTTTTATCAAGGGGTAATGTAGCTATTAAGTATATGTTCAATAAAATGAAAGCAATATTTTTGGTATTTCTGTTTCACACTAAATACTTTTAGTCAAAGAATGCGTATATTTGAGAATAGCTCCAAATTATGAGTTTAGTTGTGAAACAATTTCAACCTGATTAGTCTAATAAGTTAGGAGCAATTCTTGAACATCCATCCATCCGTACGTAAGTACGTATAGACACCGAAACATATGACTTCGTTTTAAATTTATGAAGAATTGTTCGTTATGACCCTCTCTTTGAATTTTGTAAAAACGCATTGCAGTGATATGAATAAAGTGAAATAGAACAAAATTTCAAAACATGAATCATATATCTTTTATATACCTATGCGTATTACATACGTATATGCTATATGAAAGATAAAGTCAAACAAGAGGGAGATATTCAGTGCTGATTAAAAATCATTTGTTTAAGATTTTTAAAAACAACAAATTCAATTGTTGAATCTGATTAATAATAACTAATGAACAGATTGTAATTGTACTTCACATAAAAGTAGGGACTCTTCAAGGGTCAACTCATCATAAAATAATATATTAGTGGCGTGTCCCTTGGGTATAAAACTGCTCTATGTAGAAAATCTGGACATCTATTTGATTTCATTAAAAGGCTAACAGAACTAAGAGAAGAGCACTCCACAATATTTGGTTTGGGTGCTGCCACATTGATCAAACCACACGAATGCATATCAGGACCACATGTAATTGTTTTTATAATTATTTTTCAAATTATAAACTGCTCCAGTGCCTTTGATAAAAACAGAATTTTATTGTTTTTACCAAAGCCAGTTTTTCTTCTTCGGTTTCCGAAAAACTCACTGTGCATTAAAAATAGTCTTGTATCATTGCGGCTGGCGTCACTACTGATCTGCGGTCGCATCGTGGCGCAACTGCAAGTGACAGTGACGTTATATTCGGAATTAAATTCAAATAAAATCAAATAAAATGCAGACCGCACTAATAACGTAGAATCAGTAGTGATGCCAACCGCATAGACATAACACTTTTATTTTTAAATATGGAATGAGTTTTTGCCCAGGATGACAACCTGATTAACTTTGTAACTAATGATATGATTTATAATCACATTCAACAAATGAATTTGATTTTGGGAATCATCAACAAATGTTTTTGAATCAGCACTGATTAATAAAGAGAGTAGGGATTTTCTCTAGTATGTTATAACTAAAAGTCATCAATGTCTTCTTCTATTGCAAGAAATGCATAGCATGAAACATGTCTGGCGATGATTCAAAATGACGGACTGCAAGCTTTTGCCGCTGTGCTCAACATGCATCCGATCCAGCAGGTGCCAATAGTACTGCAGTTTGCTTAAATAGTCTGCAGTTGGAATTGCTTGCTGCCGTTGCTTTCGAAATCGTACCTTAAAAAGCTCCGAGGTAAAAGGAGCCAACAAAGTTGCCGCCACAAATATGCTTAATGTACTATTAGAGTTTTTGTATCATTAAATAACAACAAAACAAGAAGGAACTATAACAAATGTGATGCACTCCTTGTAGATAAAAATATTCTTTCTATATTGTGTTTACCTTCTATGAAATCAAGATGGTTTTCAATATGGAAATCAAGACGCATAGCTAATTTTACAACACCATTGTCGACTTAGTACAATCACTTCAATTAACATCTGCTGGCCTTGGGTATGAAACTAATGTACTACACTCATACAACCCAAAAGTTACTTTATTGTTTAGCCAGGCATCTGATAGTCACCACACAATAAAACAGGAATAATTGAACTTTATAATTTGATAAACAGTTTGGTAGGCCGATGTAATTGACAAGTATTGTGTATAAATATACATTTGTGTATGAAAAACAAAAGTGATGAGAAACAATCTCATCTAGAAATAAAAATTTTTATAGCTGAAGATGTATATCACTGGCCATGCAAGAAAGTTGGAATGGGTTTCGTTCACGTTCACGTTGTTGCGTAATTCGCCATTTAACTCTAAATGTTGGAACACAATGTTAATGCTCGTATTACTAGAGTTAACGATTAGCTCTTCCTGTCAGCAAAATTTCAACAGGATTCGATTTGATAAAGCTATTGTATAATTCAAAGTAGTAATTGGCATTAAATTGAGTTAGCGCTATTTTTTTTGTTTTACTGCTTGGAATTATAAACGTTCGAAAGAATTTTTATCATTTTAATATTGATCAAATTCTTATTTCAAAATCTTTAATGTTTACTTGTAGCATATACCTCAAAATTTTACTCGTAAATGCTCGCACTCGCAAAATTATGAATACACTTGACAAAAATGGGAATCACCTTAGAACCTGCACAGTTAAAACACAGTTAGAACCTTTGAAATATAAAAGAGACAATCCTAAAATCCCAGATCATTTCTGGACAGAGTTTCTTCCACGCAACGTTTATCGACAATATCCCAAGCCACCCCAATACTTTTATGGCACTGAGGATGTTGTAATAATCTTTTTGGCTTCTGGTTTTCGGACCTTTGATCTCTTTGACATTTTGTAGTATTTTAGCTGTCTATCTCTATGGCCTTCAACTCTTTTGATCATTTAGATTTTGACCATCTGCCGTTTGACAGTAGTTGCAGAGGTCCGATTCTACCCAGCCGTCAAGATCTTGCCTAAACTGTTCCTAAAACGTCACGATGACGTATCTCTGACATTTGTGGGATCTAACAAAGTCGCACGCCTCAAATGCAAATCTTATACCCAGTGTCCGCCTCCTGAACCTACCCGGTAACCCTTGCACTTTTAGTGTCCTCATGCACTACCATGCCACGCCCTGCACTTCTAGTATTTCCAGTGCCCCCTCCTTGCACTGTATTTGGAGTGTCTCTATACACTTCCAGTGCTTCCACTGGATTTATAGTGCTCCTCTCAATGTATTTTCAGTGTCGTTGTTACTAACCGAACTGTAGTACTCCGTGAATTTGGGTACAAATTTATTTTAGCCTCACAAAAAGATTGTTATCTACTTTGTTATTTAATTTTACTATGTTTTTTTTAAAGTTTATTTTTTGTTGTAATGACATATTGAAATATGCTAATATTCGATTGTTTTGACGTTTATATTGTGCAGATTCATTGTAAATATTGATATTTTTTAAAAATCTATAAATTTATTGTAGAGTTTAAAATTTATACGTTATTAAAATTAAATAAAATGCACTCTTTTTTTTAACAATTTATCTTTAGATATTTTTCGGTACACAGTACCATCGATGGAACAATTTTATACCTCACTTGTTCCGTCGATGATACTGAGTATCGAAACAATTGTAAACAGTAAAATGGTTAAAAAAAGAATGAGAGAAAAAGAATTTAATTTTAATAACGTATAAATTTTAAACTTTACAATAAATTTATAGATTTTTAAAAAAATATCAGTAATATGCTAATGATAAAGATTATTTTGATAAAAATTATAAATATAGAATAAATGTTAATATATTATTTTAGCAGTTGTATATTGAAACTTACTTGAAACCTTCTCATGTCTCTCGGATTTCCAGCATTTTTTAAACAATTTTGGTTGCACTTGAGGAAGAATTTTAGAAAAAATCTGAAAGAAAAAATTTTGTTTAGAATATTTAATCCAGTTATAGTTTATTTAAACAAAATTTGCTACATTAAACCAAATGAAAGTAATTTCTAAACTTCTTTCAATCAAAACAAATAACTTTGATTAAAAGCAATTTCAGTTTAAATATGACGATAAAATTTATACCATTCTTATATTTAGGAACGATATTTGCATTCGTGATTAAAATTGCGTAATTTTAAATCATTTAGATCATTTATAATTAATAAATTACTTCTTATAGTGGCAAAGAAATCAGGATTCCAAACTATATCAAAAGTATAAATAGAGTTTTTCTTAAGTAATTCAGAAAATTAAATATTAAGCTAGACATACCTAATGAAACGAGAATTAACACAAAAATGTTTTACAGTTTGACTTATTTAAAAACTTTATCAAATAATTACCTAGCCTATTTAGTAAATTTAATATAACTATAGCATTCTTGAACAATTAACCTTTTAAAAACAATAACGATAAAACACCTCCCTACCTTAAGTGTGGGATTTATGAATTGTCATGTACAAGTTGCAACAGTTTATATATCGGCATGACCTCCAGAACAGAATTAGACAGAATGAATGTTAACAGAATTAGATTGTTGAAATATAATTGTTTACATTTAGCCGACCATATCTTGAAAACAGGACATTTTATCTCTATTTCGAACAATGTCTAAACTCTAGATTTTTGTGATACATATAACATTAGTAACTTACTTGAACAAGTTGTACAGGAATTTACTTAACAATCAATCAAACTTTGAGTTTATTGATTGGACAGCTTATCAGAAATCATTGATAACATCAGCACTCAACCTTTTTTAAGGCCAGTTTGCCTCAATATGTCAATAAAGTCTTATCGCACTTACTTCAAATTGTCAGTTGGTTTTAACTTCTATATGTCAAGATTAAAGATAATATGTATTACCAACTCTTTGAAATAAAAATCATCGGATTTGAATAGCTGAATTTATTTACTAAATATTTCGATTACGTCCGATCTTAATTCAAGATCTTCATTAGGACTAAAAAACAACAAGTACCATATAAAACCTGTGTTTGTTTACAATGTTAATCAAATAACTTCTATATAAACAATGTATAAGAAGTTTATAGTTACCTTCATAATCTCCTTCAATAATAGTAATTGATTTTTTACATTCGCACGTTTCTTCTTGAGATGACACCAACCTTTCAGTAATGAAACCGGTTCAGCTCCATACAAAGATCAAATCTCTTGAGAAACCCTCATAACGATCCCATAATGCTTTTTTAGTTCTGATGAAGATCTTGAATTAAGATCGAAACGACTGATCTAATCGAAAGATTTACTAAATAAATTCAGCTGTCCAAATCCGATGACTTTTATTTCAAGTTGAATTGCTGCGTTGGACGTGATCAATTTTATCCTATAACATTTTCGAACGGATCCTTATGCAGTTTTTTCAAGAGATTCGATCTTTGTATGGAGCTGAACCGGTTTCACTACTGATCCTCAAATTCTTATGCTACTTTACGAATCCTTTCTAAGATCGGTTATGGATTATATTGCTTTTTTTATGGATTTTTGAAACGCAAATGTGACCAGATTTCTTAGAATTTAATATTCTGCTTTGAGCATCATTCTTTCTTCTCCTGTTTAAAGTATTTTGGTTGAACCCTGTGAACCTACGTTTGGTTTGGGGTATTTACTTAGCTCGTAAGTATTTAATTCAGCATGGTGCTTCAAATTATCTAGTGTTTAAAAATTGCGGATATAAATTATACTCTGTTAAACCATCCTGAAAGGCCAATAAGGATATCTTGTTTCATATTAGCCTTCAGAGAAAATTTGACTCTATTAGATAAGTTAAGCTATGGTTTTCCTTATGTGTATTAATTCCATATGAGTGTCTTTTTTTAGGATTATTATAAGATACTTCGATGCTAATATATTAGGTGATGTCAGTTTAAGATTTATTTCTTTCAAATATACTTATTATCTAGATTATGTGCAGTTCTACTTGGATGGGTTGTTATTTGATTCTCCTAATTTGGATGGTGTAGGTGTTTGTGTCGGAATTCCCGAATTGAATGAGCTATTCGACTATATGATTGTTATAATGTGTTTTGTGCTTATGGTATTTTGAAATGTATTAATCTTATTATCTCGTTGGGGACCAAATCCTTGGTTATATTGTCGGATTCCATGAGCGTTCTCAGATGCTTGGACAAGTTTAGGCCTTATTCCAGGGATAGTAAATTAATTCTTGACATACGGGATAGTCTTCTGAAGGCTTCCAGATTGGATTGGAATAGTCTTCTGAGGGCTTCCAGATTGGATATTCAATTATGTTGGATCGCTTTTCATTCGAATATTTTTCGAAACGAGAATGCCTATTATTCCGTTAAGTTTTTATCCAGGTATGTTCTTTCCTTTACTTAAGTCCTATCTTTGCCATAGTTTGCGGGAATGATGGTAGGAGTCAACGTTAACATGTTATACAAATATCCAATCCAGTTATACCGAGATTTCCATGGTTTAGGTCATTAGGTACTTCAAATACAGACTTGATTTCATTGATTTGTTGACTCAGAAACACATATGGTCTCTTCTCGGCCAATCTCTTTAAAATTGGTCTTAAGTATGATCCTTTTTGTTCATGTGTTTGTTATGGGGATTTGAATCATTTGTTTTTTGAATGTAGTAATAATATGAACAATGTTGCCGCATTGATTTCTCGGTTACAACAATTGGGATTTAGCTGCCCGTTTCAAATAGATTCGTTGCTGTTCCTTATCAGATCCTTTTCGGGGATCTGATATTGGCTATATATCATTTCATTAGAGCTAGTAATATTAGAATTTAAATTTTTAGTTTACCTGATTTTCAGGATTAAGTTCTATTGCCTTCTTTCCTTTCTCTTTTTTCTTTCCTTACATTTTCCTTTTAATCTTCAACTGTCTTATTCAGTGTTGTTTATAGTCGTTGTAAGTCGATGACACGCTCTGCCGGCAGAAATAAAAATGCTAAAGTAATATTATTTTGATTTTCGATTTGGAATTAATGATAAAGATCAAGAAAAATTGATAAACTAAACCTAACAATTTTTTATAGTACATTTTCTCAATCAATCCATACTGGTGAAAAATACATTTTATATTTTAACTTAATTATAATAGAAATATAAAGAAAAAAAATTCAAGCAAGACCATCATTGCTTTGCGAAAAATCGCAATACAAGACAACTAAAATTTAAAATAGCTAATCATTGTAAGTATTGTTTTGTATGTAATTATGATATATAGTTCTACGTAGAACTTTTTTAGTTGTAGCAAGTTAGCTATACCCGGCCACAAATTGTACGCTAGGTAACTGGCTAATTTTAATCCTGCCATTAAATTGTACTCCAGAGTAAGGAACTGTTATACGGCGTTACCACTCAAAGGAGATTTCAAGATTTCATTTTGTGAAGTATAGATTTATAATTTATATAAATAAATAATAGAATAAAACATTTAATTCAATTAATTTTTTTATAAACACTTTCAGGCTTAATGAAATAAACTATTAGTACAAATAACAGACGAATTTTTGCAGGTAGAAATGCTAGCATCCAATTTATGGCACCCTTGGCAGGAATACTTACTACAAAAAGGATTATCTACATTATTAGCGTCCAACTCGTGGAAGCCCGTTAGCTATAACCTTGAATAAGGAGTCTTTGTTAGATCCAAAATACGGATAGTAATTTTCCAATAATTATGAATTCCTGAAGAAAATTAACAAAATTTTGGAGTTTGGAATATTGGTTTCTTTTCTACTTGAATATGAATACTCCAAATCACTGCAATGTTCAACCAATTATGTCTTATTTTAATGTATTTTTTACACTAAACTCATTGATTTAAACTTGCCATTTAATTGCATACAAACTTACAGTTGCGCCCGGTTGATTCTATATTTTCAGCGACAAGTAGCTTAACTTAGTCCTAGTCATCCGTAATGGAAGACCCTATCAAATATTAAGACTAGTCTGATATAGGTTTTATTAATTGATGACAGCCGTTCTCGCTTCATTCCATCTGTCCTGTCTCTCTCACCCTGTACTGTAAAATTGATACGTTAGACATCTGCATAAATAATCGAGTTCGGATAGTATATGCAGACTGGTGCCCAGATATTTAAGAAAATATTTGGAAATTGTGTCGGCGCTGGGAATACATCGTTCAATTATTAAAGTGAATTACAATGAATAATAATTTGTTTAAAATTTTTAAGAAACAAAATTTTTATCTCGTTATCCTCAATTTACCAATAAAAAAAAAATTTTTTAGTGTTGTCTATGAAGATCAATTAATGGTACAACAAAGATTTTTAAATGAACGGGTTAAAATTAAAAATAATAGATTTTTTGGTTTTGACGTTTTCAGTAAGTACAGCATTTGGAGAATATTTATTGAAAATTAATCCGATTGAAATTGACGGAGTTAAGAGTGTTCAGAGTATGCTCCACTCGACCGCTAGGAGTAGATACAATACGGTAATCGCGGGTCTAAGGCCGTTCCTTTCTGCCTGATTTTGTGGGTCATATATTATGTGAAGATAGATTAAGATTAGTGATAATGCAGGTGCATTGCTCTTCAACAAATTCAATAATTCTCATTTGTCGTATTTAGGATTTATTTAAGTGCACACCTTTTCAAAATTGGAGATCAAGTTATGTTGAAAGTTACTGCATCGATTTATTTCTAATTTTGCATTAATTTTAGATATAATAAGCAAGTGATTCAACGAAGGATTTTTCTTGATGAAAAGCTAGGAATATTTTCATCGAAAATCGAAACTTTAATTTTCGCCATTTTGTCCCAAAACAATGTTTAGAAAAACCGTTTGTTAACTCACTAGATATTTTAATATATTATTCTCTTGGTATTTTTGATCTCAGATGATCCAGATCCGAGCAGCAGTGGTCACCGACAAACAAGTTTTTAAAGGGGCCTTCAGGAGGATGGCCGTATCTTTTTAAATATTTTTTATTTACAAATTATTTACAATATTATGTTACATTTATAAATATATATATATATATATATATATATATATATATTCCACGCCAATTTTAAACAATTTTAAACAAATGAGTATCTACCCGC
>WYDF02010607.1:0-13672 GCA_009867245.2 Adranes taylori
TATCACAATAGCTTATATATGTTCGCACCGAATAAATCCCATTATTCTAATTTGTGTGAACGTAATTTTACTTGCAACATTGAAAAATGTTACAATCATACAAGATCTTGTTTCGCCGTTTGGCGGTCTCATCAGGCACGAGTATGAAACTATTTCAATTCAGTTTGACTGCCGTGTCTCTACTATAGTCGCTAAAAAGCGTGTATATTTGTCATGGTACCGTTAGGAGACGGCTATGATAGCAAAAATTCCAATATTTGCAATTGATGGCAAGTTGGTCGGATGTACCAGTTAAATGATGTGTAAGTATAAAAATGTATACAAGCCATCATTCTTGCACTTGAAATATTAAAATAAAAATTTAAATCTCCTTAAGTGCATAATTTAGCTGTTCGCACCGAATAAATCCCGCAATGACACCGCGAAACGGCGAAACAAGATAGTAACATTTTTCAATTTTGAAAGTAAAATTACGTTCACACAAATTAGAATAATGGGATTTATTCGGTGCGCTCAGAACGTATTTGGATGTACTTTTAACTATAAATATCCTATCTCTGAATTCTGCCTTTATTGTGATTTTTTTTACAAACTACTTTCATGGCCTAAATTTATTTATTTTGTTATATTATAAGTTGAGATGCACGTGTTGATTACTAAAATAGTAATAAATGTTAAAAAATACCTCAGAGCAAGAGCTAATTCTGTATTTTCCATCAGAGATGAATAGGCAACATCTAATGGTGTTGAACCTCTTAAACTTGGTCTAGATAACAAAATATTACTGTTTTCTAGCAAAAAATCAAAGTGTTCAAACATAGCTTTTTGGTTTTGGCGACCAGTACGACAGAAATAACATAGAAATCGACAACAGGCTACCACCATTTCATGAGATGTATCTATCAAAAAATAAAAATAACTCATACAAATAATTACAAACGCGTGTATGTATTAGCTACATGTATATATTTCCAACAAAAGATTATATTTTAAATTTATTTCGTAGTCGGGGATATTTGTTTTAATTCTTCAACATGTTTTTACTCACACTTGAGTATAAAAAAAAAACGATAAACGAAATCTGTTACCTTTTTCCTTAACTGGTACATCAACAGTCTCATTACCACCTGCTCCCGTGCCGCTACCTGCAGTATTTTGTCCTGCACCTTGAGCAGTTGCTGCTGAAACAGCGGCTTGTTGCTGTGCATTCGCATCCGATTGAGCCTGTGAACGCCGACCTAATGTGTTTATCATAACAGCCATTACATTTTCGTGAATTCGAAGTACTCGTATCAAATCTGGATGTTGGAAGAATGTATGATTGTTTACCAATTTCCTAAAAAACAATAAATAAATAAATAAATTGTATCATGACAAAAAATTATTTCTTAAAAGTCCATCGAAATTAATTTCAGAGAAACATCAATTAAATTATACTACTTTCTAAATCTCAGTGAGTATAGAAGTTTCTTACAAAAAAAAAAGAGTACAAAGAGGCATTTGGGTTGAAAATTAGAGGAAGCATGTAAGGTTAACAAATATTTCTAGATAATTAGGGATATTAATATAAATCTTAAGACAATCTTAAATATTCCACATGACACAAAAAAACTTTTCAAAGTTGTAAACTAATCTCGATTATAAACAGATACAAAGTAAACGATTAGTACAAAAATTAAGTTCAAAACATCATTAAGCATCATAGCAAGTCATGAGATACAAACCACGTATGAACTACAACCAAAATTGTGTACCAACCCGATATCTAACTTAAACTAATGCACGAAATGGCCAACCATTTAGACTTGATTTTTAAGAATATTTGTTAATTTAGAATATGAAAGACGATGATACAGCTTTGCAAAAATTGTTTACCTGACATTAATGTTGAATTTGTTTTATTAGTTTATGAATATTAGACTAAAAATAAAATATCTTACCATAATCTCATCCTCATGAGTTCCTCTTCCTCTTGCGACATTTGAACAGGGAGAAGAGCTCTGATTTGGCTTAATCCGACCCACATTTCAGCAACATCGTTTTTAGCTTTACAATTAATCACATAGGTTTTGCTTAATGCCATTATAAGTTCACCAACAGCATCGTATTGTCTTACCAATAAACTGTTATCAAATTTAAAACGAGAAATAAATTACAGAACTCATTGAAATTAAATATTATACCAGTCTCAAAGTCATAAAAGTTTTATACAGATTTTATATAGCTACTAAGACAGTTTGTTGGTCATCCTGCTAATCATCACCATTTTGTCATCCAGTTAAAACTTTTATAGGATACGGTAGTTTATTATATATGTAAACAAAGCGAAATGATATAATGTGTTAATTCATGTTCTTAATATTTATTAAAGTTGTAAAGGTGTCAACAGCTACTTTGGTAAGAGGTCTCGACTATGCGGCTGATAACCCATTAGTGTTTTGGACAAATACTCATTCTTTCGAGTAGCAACGTTGGCAAGATAGTCCTTCGAGTAGCAAGCTAGTAGTTGGGAGAAACCACTATATTAATGTTAAATAACTATCCTCTTGGAAGTTTTTTCGTGAACAGATTGAAGAACTCGGGCCAAATAAAGTATTGTGTAATAAGTTGTAGTGTAGTGTAAGTTGTAGTGTACTAAATTCTACACGTTGCCATGTTATGTGGAGCATATCTGCTTTCAGGTATCGGCTTTTAGTCTTTTAGCATATTTGCGTCTTAGATTTTGATGGATTCTTCAGAAGTTCAGAAAAAATGTTGCTCCCGTTCGACGCTACGTCCTCTTCTGAGTTCTTTACGAAATAGAATCAGTTCACTGAAAACTTGAGACTTGAGACTTGAAACTTGAGACTTAAAATGTCTCAAGTAAGAAGACACTTCCAGTGAATCTGCGTAAACTTACATTTATTTATTTATATATTTTTATATATTTATATAACACAGTACAACAACAGTTTGTACATTATAAAAGTAAATACATAAAAAATAGAAAAGTAAGATATACAAAAACCTATATAAACTGAAATATGATATATTAGTTGGTAGTCACAGAAACTGTTTTAAAGTTTGTATGTGACCATACGTGTTATTTCTTTGACATTTATTTAAAAAGATAGTGATTGTTGGCGCATAATTAAATCAGCATTTATTTATGAGATTTTGACTATGTTAATTGACAATATTGTAATGTTTATATAGTAATAGAGATAGTGAAAGTGATGAACTGGTAGGAAAACGGTAGAAATAAAAGGGGATTCTGGAATATATAATGTAAAATATAATTTAGTTAAGTTCAGATGATTGATTCAAGTTCTGCTGAGTCTCTAATCCATTATTTACAATATGTAGTGAAAGTCTTATTTGAGACAGATATTATGTTCATCCAATCCGGTAGCAGATTGAATAAGATTGGTATATGGTAAAGGAAAAAAATTCTGTCCAATGTTCATGTGCAAAGTTTGGGCATTCCCTTTATTTCTAGTATCATAATTATGTTCACTAAAAGTTAAGAGAGTTAAAGATGTTTTGTGTCTGTAGTAAAACGTTTATATCGACAATATGTGTAACTGTTAGACTCAAGAGTTCTGTTTCCACACACAAGTCTCTAGATGAATACATATGTGGTTTATTGTAGATGATCTTAATTATCAATTTTTGGGCTACTTCTACTCTCTTTATGTGCTTTCGTGCAGAACCTCCCCATACTAAGATACCATATGTGAGAATTGATTGCAATAAAGCGAAGTACACTGTAATTAGCAGATTTGTAGTAAGTATATATTTAAGTCTTTTGAACATGTACAGCGTACGGAGTGTGATACGCAATATGTATCACACTCCGTACGCTGTTTACACCATGTCATATTAGAGTCGATATAAATACCCAAATATTTATAATATTCTTGACGTTCTATTAGGGTTATACACTGACATTTGTTTGTAATACAATCAGAGTTATGTACTTTTAACGATTTAATATTAGGTAATCCAGTTTTTTGGGTTGAAAACATAACAAATTTACTTTTAGCGACGTTGAGAGAGAGAATTTTGATCTAACCAAAATTTTATTGCAGAGATGCAATTTTGTGCCTTGAGTAAAACATGTTGCCAGTTGCTGCCCTGTACAAATAAAACGGTGTCATCAGCATAACACATTATATTTGCTTCCATTTTAACATCAAATATAGTGTTAATATAAATAAGAAATAAGATAGGACCTAATAATGTGCCTTGAGGAATACCATAAGTAACTTTTAGAGGTTCAGTCTTAACTCAGTTCACGTCTACAACCTGTTGCCTGTCTGTTAAGTAACTTTGTATTAATTGGTACGGTACGCCTCTGGTTCCCATATTATATAATTTTTCACAAAGTTTTTTGTGGTCTACTTTATCAAAGGCCTTTGCCAAATCCAAAAATATGGTTAAAGATGGTTTTGATGTATCCAAACAATGATATATTTTACCAGTTAAGTATGCCATTGCGTCTTCAGTACTTTTTGATGCTCTAAATCCGAATTGATTTTCATTTAAAATGTTACGTTTTTCCAAAAATGATAATAACTAGATTTTTATGAGTTTTTCAAATATTTTGGATAAATTAGATATTAAGGAAGGATTTTGGTCTATAATTGAGTATTATTTCTTTATCGCCCGACACTTACATAGAGGTTTTAATTGCTTAGTACCCAATTTCAAAACACTTGTTGAAAATGTAACACAAAGGTTTAGCAATTGATTGAGCTATACATTTCAATTTTTACTTGATAATACGTCATTACCAGGGCTTGTGTTATTTTTTAATTTTCTTATTTGAGTTAGTGCCTCTTGTTCAAGCACAGGTTTTAGGAATAACGTTTGGTTAATGCTACTGGAAGTTGATAGATTCATAGAGTTAGTCTATTATTTGATTTTATGCCATCAGCTAACAGTTTAGGCATATTTATATAGTGTTGATTAAATAAGTTCGCAATTTCCGAGGCATTATATATTAGACTATTATTAATATCTCTGATTTGCGAGATTGTATTAGTTGACTTATGGATATTAACGAAATCATTAGCGCATTGCCATAATTTTTTAGGATTGTTTACGTTTTCTTTTATTATCTTTTGATAATAATTGGATTTAGTGGTTTTTATTAGTTTTGATAATTTAGTGTTATATTCTTTGGATTCTCTATTTAAAGATATATTCAGGGATTTTTTTAAGGGTTTTCTAAAGATTTTCCTTTCGTTTAATTGAGTGTATGATACCATTTGTTACCATTTGTTATCCATGGTTTATGTTTTTTGATGTATTTTTTTAATAATGTAGGTAGTTGATGTTGAGTCTGATACTACTTCAGATATTTTCTCGCAGAAGTAATTCACTTGTTCGTCAATGGTTGATATATTATACAGATCACTTCAATGATATGATGATATTTGGTCCTTTAAGGTTTCATAATTAATATCGTTACGAACTAATTTTTGACATGGAAAACTTTTGACAACTTTTTTATTGCACTACTAAATACCGTTATATGGCAAAGAATGTCTACACTTAGTTATGGATATACTGTAATTTTTGTACGATAGAAATCAAAACGTACACATGCATTACAAATCGTAAATAGAAAAAAAGTAATGCTATTAAAATATCATTAAATCCCAAGGAAAACAAAAGAAAAATTAATATTACCATCTTGTGATGTAGAAGTATTCATGGTAGTTGAAGTACCGCCAGCTGTAGGTCCAGTTCTGCCCAAATTGACGCCATCTGCAATGATTAATTAGTTAAAATAAAATAATATTTCTAAACACATACAATAAAACTTTTATTTTTTAATAAATCTATATTTATGTTTCCATTAGAAAATGGATTTTCTGAATCAGTAAGTTTTCTAAATGTTTCTCAAATACTTCCATGCGTTAGATGGTGGTTCATATAATTCTAAGATCTTAATAAAGTTTTGTTTGTTTAACGTGATTATTATTTTTTATAACATATTTATAAAATTAATATATAAATAAGTACAATTGTGCTTACTAGATGTTACAGAAAGCCCTCCTGAAGATTTATCTGCGTCATTACCTAAAATGTCAAAGTTATTGTAATTAAAATTAATGGAATAAATGAAAAATCATTGACAATGCAGATGTTAATACACAATTTAAAAATTTTATACGATGTATTAGCAACATCTTAACTAAATAAAATTATATAAAACAAAATACAATTAAATAAAACAGCACAAATTCTATTTAGTTTTCAGCTCGCATTTCTCCCTAAAACTCTGCATTTCTCCCTTAAATCTATGCACAAATTTTTGAATCCATGTCTCTATCATAACATTCCTTTACTTTTTCGCATATACTCGAAATCCCCCCCGCACCCTCAGTCTTTTCGTGCTTGTTTATCAGTCCACAGACATAGTCGCATCCGTGTCTTTGCCTAATATTTTTTTGATCATTGGCTAGATTTCTTGAACTTCTCTAATAAAACATTTAACTATAGCATAATAACACAATAAAAGATTGAATGTATGTAAAATTGAATTAAAAATAAATTACACTTACCTCTGGCAATTTCATCTGTTTCATCCGATTCGACTTCGGTGGGTTTTTGTTTATGTTTCTTCGCAGTGATGGAAGTCACTGTAAAATCGTAAGTTTTCAGGTTTTGTTTTAATGTAATAGTTTTTGAAAAATAACTGCGAAAAGTATTTTAGAAAAGTATTTAATAAGTACATTCGATTATTACTTTTCCAATTGCCAATTTTATTCAAAGCATTTGAAAAACTAATACATTTTTTATTCTTTTCTTTAGCCCATAGGTTTGCTTCATAGGTTAAAATTGACACAGATAAAAATATAACTAATGACCTTCTGCAAACAGTTTCACGGAGGCCTTGTCTATTTAATCTTACGTTAGACAACCTACAAGAATTATCTCCACTTCCAAGTTTCTGGGTCGATAACATTTTACTAATATCGAAATCTATCAAGCATAGAATTAGCGCATGGTAATATGGGATCACGAAACTCAGAAATTTTCGAAAAACAATGGCACTCGAAGTAAAATTATTGCGGCATATTTTCACCCTCTCCGGTAAAAGAGAAGAGAATTCTGGAAGAACAAAAATTAGAAAATCGTGCGAAATATTCTAAATTATTGGCTTCTACGATACAAAGAGTGGGATTTGAGTGTTCAGAAAATTTGAATTTTGTTTCAAATAAGACACTTATAAAATAACTACATTATTCAAACAATACAATATAAAAATAAGATATCAAACTGAAAATAGTTGGTAAGATAAACAAACCAAACAAAGTGGGATATACAAATTAAGCTGCAACCTGCAACACAAGCATACATCGGGAAAATAAATAGCAATTTCAGAACAAGATACAGGGAAAATTAATACGCACTAAGAAGACTACTCACACTATGCCAACCACTTAATAAACGTAGTCATTCAAACGAAACAATAGAAAATACACTAACCGTATGAAAAACAAGCAATTAAAACCTGGAGAAAAACAGAACACATTGAACTATACAAGAAGAAGATAAACGAAAATCTAATTAATAAACACCTAAATTTGAAACTTATTAAGCCACTTAAACTGATACACAAGAAACCATAATGAAAACAACGAGCAACGCAGCATTAAAACCAAGCAAAGAAAACAACACACCGGAAGAAGAAACACAAATGACAGATCAACATGACTAATAGTTAACAATAACGACATTTTTATAAAAAAAAATTTGAAAGAAATTAGCTACAAATGAAAATAATTTATAGAACAGAAATCACGCCCAAAAAGCTGTCATAAAAAATGCAGGTATTATTTACCCACATTAAACAATTTAAGAGAAACGAAAGAATATTGAATATTCTAATTTTTATAATGATAAATAATTTTTTTTGGACAGCATAATATATTTAGGATTGCTTTTATTACATCAATCGACGTTTCGGCTTATTAGTTTTCAAGCCATCATCAGGACTAGAATCAACACTTTAAAAAAAACTTTTTTACTGTTAATAATGATGTAATTTAACAATAATTTCGCCGTATACAAGACCTTCGCTATGAAGTTGCTACACTTTACTATCTAAGAATGTTTTGTCATACATTATAATGAATAGCTATATTACAAAAAGAATTAGTTACCTTCATAACGGTGATACTCTTTGATGAAACACTTCTATTGCTGATTGTTGCATATTTCATACTTAACTACCTTAATGTAACATAAGAAAACTCGTTTCGTTACTTTTATGACCTTTTTTATTAAGATATACCAATTTTGATTGAGTTCTGATTTTGATTTTTGAACTAGTATAAATTTTTTGTCATATATGTTTATTATTCAAAAAAAACAAATTATCATAGAATTCTCATCTTAATGACTTTAATGAAACATGATTCGAATGATGAGCTAAGTATACTAAAAAATGTTATATTCATATTAAATTTATTAAAGGTTTGTTCCTTTTTAATCTCTTTCGCTAGACTTAGATTTATACACTAACTAAAATTTTAAAAAATTCCGCCCACCATCAGCATCCACGCAATCACTCAGTGTACGACCACCATCAGTAAACAACACTGTACCAAGCACAACAAGCACCAACATAGAAAGGAGAGTTACAAAGTGTTATGCTAAACGCATCGCACAATAAGTTTTTCTACGCCTCTACAATGCCAGATGTGACTTTAGCGAAACGTTGGCAAACTGAAATGCCTACCACGCGAGATATATCCCTGAAGAAAAATAACTACTCATCATATCACACACGCGGAAACTTCCAATTTCAAGTTATACACCTTTACGGGGAGGAAGTATTTAACCAAACTCGAAACTATGAATAACTGAGAAGAAACTTAAGGCTATTATTATGCGAACTAACTTTTTTGAAACGTTGCAGAGACAACAAAGTTGCGCCCATTTTCGCTAAGTTATCTTTCCACAAAAACACAAATAATACAGCGAGAATATTAAACAACGCTAGCCGACTTTTATTAACTGATTCTATACGAAGCAAGAGAAATACACTTTTTCAAACTGAACAAGAACTTTTCAAAATGCATTTATTACTCAGTAATGTAATACATCCTCTCATTTGGGATACTTAGATAGTGTTGCACATTTTCGTGCTGAAACAAATATGAACTTAACAACCAATAAACAAGTCACTAAGTTACAGAAATTAATAGACAATAGAAATAGATCTTTCACATCATAACCAAACCTACACACGAACAAAACTACAGTGTCCAATCATGAAATATAATAATAGATACAGTCAGATCTCTCCTTGAAAAGGGTTTCAATTTCGCAATAACTCCAAATAGATTACCTGTTAAAAGCATAGTACGCAGCGTAGAAAGTAGCATAACAAACTTACCCGAAATGGATGCAGAGGAAATCAGATAGGAGGTAGCACATGTAGTCAGGCATTCGAAATTACCGGAACCAAACATTAACAAAGGTGAAAGATTAGCTCTCAAGCAACTAAAAAACAACAACGAAATAGTGATACTAGCTACTGACAAAGGAAACGCCACAGTACCCATGAGCACCTCTGATTACAAACAAAAACTAAAAAACTTACTTGAAGACAACATTTACCTAATAATAAGTATGGACCCTACAAAAAGGATTTCATACAAAAAACTACAAAAATGAAACTTAAAACTTCATCTATTGATGCCGAAGTAGTCACCAAATTAAAACCACGCAAAGAATCAACGAAATGCCCAAAATTTTATGGATTACCGAAAATACACAAGGAAAATACTACTCTAAGGCCCATCCTCAGTTCTTTTGATTCTCCGACACACAGGCTTTCACAATATTTGACCAAATATATTCAACCCATGATTGTATCTTCTGAATCATATGTAAAAACCAGCCAACATTTTTTAGAGATCCTAAGGAAATAGTTAGCTTTGCTGTCGTATCCCTGCCTGTTCAGTAACATCCCCGTAGATGAAACGTTGGACATACTAAGAACAAAGTACCAAATTTTTACGGATATCGTAGATCTAATCAACCACTGCACTAACAACGTCTACTTCATCATAGAGGACAACGCTACAAACAACAATATGGAGTAGCAATGGGCCTGAGGAGATTTTGAAACAAGACTTTTGGACTAGATTGCTCTAAAACCCAAATTATGGTTGATATGTAGAGGACACATGAAAATCAAGAATTACTGAAATTCCTCGACGCACTTATGCTGAACGTCCAAAAATCCAATTCACCATGGAAATAGAAACCGACCATGAACTAGCATTTTTAGATGTACTAATTGTTGATTAGATTGTTGTATATTTTGTTTACTTTGTCGACATCGAATCTATGATTTACAGTTATTGATTTTTGTTTTTGAATATATAACGTTTGGTTTTTTATCCAATACTTTTATATATTTGAAATTAAATGGTGTCCTAAGCGGATATGGTGTTTGATGAAAGCTGTTCGATTGTCTTTGACTACGTTTATAAAGTTACAACCATATTTGTATTGTCTAACTTGTGTTGTTTAAAACTTTTTCACATCCATTACGTTTGATGGAACATATTGCAATGGATATTAGGTCTAAGGTGTTCTGTCTTTTACGTTGCTTAAAATGTTTTTGTTTTAATATTATATATTGCTATTTTAGTTTGGTTGTTTTGTAAATTTTTTGTAAGTGAACTTGCAATTGAGGATTCTACCCGAATTTGTGGGCTTTTTGTATATATTGATGATGATATTGCCATTTTGGTTTATTATACGTCAATCTAAAAATGGTACGGTGTTACGATGGTACGGTGGTTATTGAATATATACTCAATTTTATTGTTAGGTAATGCTGAAAGGGAGTCATCTACATAGATGCACGCAACCGAAATATGAAGCGTTACTTCATTCATTATGACGTTCATTATGTGTCCCATGGCGATTGAAGCTAAAATGGGACTTAATGGATCCCAATGGCATTCAAATTTTTGTAAAAACATTTTGTCATTGAAAGATAAATATGATGTGTCAAATATGTGGGTGACTAATTTTTGAACATCAATTGAATAATATTTATGAATTCTGCAATGCTAATTCAATGGAAATCAATCAAATCGAGTACTAAGGTTTTTGGTATGTTTGTGTAAAGCGATTTCACATCTAAGGAAACTAAAGTGTAGTTTGCTGGGAAAGATATCTTTGTAATTTTTTGCACTACTTCGAAGCTATTCTTTACATTGTATTTAAATGTTCGATAAAAACTTGAACAATTTATAGTTAGGTAAATTGATACATAATGCAATAGGTGTAGTGGAATTATGGGATTATTCCCTATTTTCTTGCAAAACTAGTAATTAACATTCGTGTATCTAGTTTTGTATAATTATTATGTTGATAGCTAAATAGTATTCAAATATGTAAGCACTACGTGTTTATTAGACATTTCGATTCAATGTATTTTGTTAAACATACAGTCAACGACACAGTTCATTATATCTACAAGTGATAGCACTAATAGAAGTCAATGTTAAGTTATGGATATTCAACGACCTGGTTTTGGGCGTTGTTTTCTGAGGTGTAAATGTATATATGTAAGTTGTATTAGTTTCGAGAGATTCATATTCATTACTTATTATAACGAAAGATTTAATACTTAATGTCGAGAGACTTAATATTTAAAGATGTAACATCATTGTAAATTATTTTATATTTTAAATATCGTTTATTACATTAATCTATTTCATATATTAAACTAATCATATACAAATTGTATAATTAAGTGTTATTTAATTCAGCTCTTTTAAACTATTCATTTTAAACCCCCTAATATTAACTTCGGATATTTTCCCGAGGGAAGAATACCACAGGGTCATAAAGGTCTTATTACATCTTATGTCCTGTTTGTGGAGTATGGTCAACCCGTAAGTTTTGGAACTGCTATATTATGTGTTATAAGATGTTTATATTTGTCCTCGATCCTGGACATATTTGAGAACAATTCTTTTATCATGTTCATTTGTTAGTAGGGTCCGTTAGTAAGGTACTTAGTTATTAAGTATGCTACAACCAGCAATAGAAGTGCTTCATCAAAAAAGTATCACCGTTATCAAGGTCATTAATAATTTTTATATTAAAGCCTTTCATTATTGTTTATGGCAAAACATTCTTAGATACTAAAGTGCAGCAACTTTAAAGCTAAGGTCTTGTAGATCACTGTGAAATTAATGTTAAAGTACATCATTATTAAGAGTAATAAAGTTGTTTAAATTTGTTGATTCTAGTCCTGATGATGGCTTAAGAAGTAATAAGCCAAAACGTCGACTGATGTAATAAAAACTATACTAGATATATTACGTTGTCCGAAAATCTGAAGAATTTTATTTATTTATCATTGAAAACAACGCTGGACGTGAACATTTTTATAGTTCGATTTTGCTTCTTTTTTGTGTATTTTTTTTTCTTGTCTAAGAAATGCACGCACAATTTTCATGAAAAGAAATAGCTCCTGAATATAGTAAATATTCATTTAAAGTATTTGGAATAGGTGCATGTACATTTGGAAAAATCGATAATCGAATTTACTTCATTATAGCGATAACGTTCGATCGCTTGTTTTAACCATAAAAAGTATAAACACAAATGGGACGAGTTTGTTCTTTAGATTATTGGTCCTTAAACTTTGGTGTTGTGAATCCTCAAACCTAGTGGACCGGGGTACAATTTTGACATTATTTGTACATACCCTAACGTTTTGCTTTTATTCAAAAAATGGGTTCGGCTAGGGTCCATAAAAAATGTTGTCTAAGAGAGTGCATAAGTTTAAGAACTCCTGCTTTAGATGGAGCTACAAAAATCAGTACTTTTAAATTAATCATTGTATAGTTTTATCATTATAGCTATTTTTGGTTAAAGTAAAACACCAAATTTTGATGTAATTTACGTAATTAGCGGAAAATAAATTTTTATTCGAATTCTGTCAAATGTATTCTACTTTTTTAGAATAATTCTAATTAACCAGTACTAATTTTTAAAATATTTATTAGGTATTTTTTGTATTTAAAAAAAATATATTTTATTATTTATATTAAATAAAGACTACTTTATTATTTATGGAGGAAGAACGAAGATATTTATACTATTAGAATTTTTTTTTTCTTCTTTTATTACTATTTTATTTGAAGCGAAGGTACTGTAGTTATTTCAACGTCAGTAATTTTATTTAGAAAATAAATGAGAATGTTAGTCTTTTCGACCATTAGATCCGAAAATTTAGCCAACTTTAATTTGGAAAGAAATGTCACGTCCTCGCACATTGTTCTTGTCGTTCAATAACAGAGAAACGGATTTTCTTCCACTCAGCGATTTACTTAAGCGTATAGCCAAGCCGAAGAAAATAAATTTAAAAAAAAACGAAACAAACTTACCCAAAAATAAGCAAAGCACAAATACGTATAGCAATTTCATTTTGACCAAGTTGTTAAAGTAACAACGGTCGAAAATTATGACAATTCTAAGTTTGACTCCTATATATATATCTACGTATAATTTTTATTGTTTTATAAATATTTAAATGCAATTAAAATTCGAAATAGCATCCAGCCACTAAAAAAACAAAATAAAAATCGCAAAAAAACAAATAAAATTAGTCGTAATTTTGCTTTTTTTAATTATA
>WYDF02010618.1:0-13672 GCA_009867245.2 Adranes taylori
ATAATACTCTGGTTAATTTCCAATGACCACACTGCCAGTTTCAGGTATTTAAATTCTAAACGGATTTTAAAATCTTTTATTTAAATACACTATCCTTAAAACTGACTAGAACAAGCTATTTGATAAAATATAGCTTCATATGTTAAGTTTGATTGATTGCTTGTCAGTGGATATAATTGCTTCAAATCTTTGAAGTTGAACTTTGAACAGTAAGACATAAGTTAAAAGCGACTTTCAAGAAGAAATTGCTATTTAAACGCCAATTACACGGTAACTCGTAAATCGTCCTTTATTTAAAGAAAATTAATTTGTTTAATTTTGAAGCTGCCACTTCTTGCCCAAAATTTTGACAAGAAATTATCTTTAAAATGAAATTGGCTTTTAAAACCAGATTTGTAAAAACAGCAGCAACGTGCTAGGCAATATTTTGATTTCCTCAAGCAAATTCAATAATTTATTATAATCTTATTGTTTTCAGAAAATAATGATGGCGGTGGAAATGGGGATAATAATAAGTCGGACACTTCAAAAGGAAACAATGTCGAGACACAAGTAGGTGGTGACAGAGAAATTAATATCAATGGTGGAAGTGATCAACAGAATGGCAATAATGGCGATAATACAAATGGTAATTAGTATAACTTCCATTAGCCGCAGTTATACCATCCCAAACTTAAATTATAATAATTTTTTGTTCACGCACAGTGACCTCATTACTTAATTTACAATTATTTTTTAATTTAATCATGATTTTATTTACATTGATGGATTTATGTACAAAACTCAACATGATAATGTTTTACCTGTTTAACACAAAAATACATTTTTGTGGGGCCTGCGGGAGCTTTTAAACTTTTTTGGCTAGCTACTATCATTTCCTATCACTTTCCTACTATCATTACGCTGAAACCCTTACTGCATTTCCCCTTCTTATAGTAAATTGCATTCACGTAATGCATTCCACTTGATTACCTCTCACCTTATTGTACTAATTACTTTCGGCCATGATTAATGTCCTAGAATCATATGTGCTTAGCTCACACACAGTGTGCGTTCACATATTATTAATTTATTACAAATTAAATTTTAATTTCATATATATTGAAATAGTGTGCTGTGCTATCAATTGCTTATGACCAATTAGCGGCGGCTCCTTTCTACTGTACGTAATTTGTATAATTTACGTCATCGCTCTATATTTGTTTGACGGAAGGATTTTCCGACGGCAGACACATACATTTATATTTTGAAATTCTAATTTAAATAAGATGTTTTTAAATGTTTTTAAACTATACTTTACTTCAAGAATAGAAGTTAAAATAAAAATCTACGTGTTAACTACCATTTGCCCTTCTTGTAACTCGTGTCTCAATAATAACCGTTCACAAAATCTATCCAATCCGAATTTACATAATTTATAAGTATCAAATGCTCAAACTTTCTATCATCAAACTAAATTGGATCGAGGACAAATGGCCTTGTTACAATAGTTGTAATATAATGTTACAAAAAGTAAGCATAAATCAAAGAGGTAAATAAACCGTTAAAGTCTAAGAGCAAATCAAAAGAAGTTGTGCCTAAGTTTCAGGAAATTGATTTTCCACTCATTTTAGCTGTAATATACAATGATAATTTTGCTTCTTGTTATATGTCCCCAACTTAACATATTAAACATGTCTCAATGACCTATAATACAATATGTTTATTTACATTTAATAGGTTCTGGAGATATCAATGAACCAGAAGAAAAAAATATTATATCAACAATTGACTCAACTGTTGAAGAAATATCCGATCTGGCTAAGCCTTTAAATAGAGAGTCCATACTCAGAATACTGGATAATGTAGAAAACCTTGTTACAATACATATCAGAAAAGCGAAAACCGCAAAACAGACCAAAAAGCGCAATCAATACGAGTTATTTTTAAATATCGTTTTAAGAAGCTCTAAGCATATAAGAGAAATCCTAGAAAAAGTACCCGATGATGTGCTGCAAAGACTTAATCCTTTCAGATTTTTGATTAGACTGCTCATTATTGAGATCAAACAACACATGTCAAAAGTAAGAGTTAATAGGAAAGGTCGAGTTATTGTACCAGGTGTAAATGAACGCAAGTTAAATCTGTATCGGCAAATGGAAACTATTTTACTTAAATTTGTCAGGATGAATACACTTGCAGAAAAGGATTTAAAAGCAGCAATTGAACTTGTTATCAGCTTTCTTATTAAAAAAAAAGGTATGACACATAAATATCTTATTATAAAATGATGTTACTCCATTTTTGCCTTTCATATCCATATTTTATGTACTAAATTTTTTGAATTTTGCCTTAATACAACTTTTACATTGACATGAAAAAAAAAGATTTATATGTAAATGAAAGAGGGGTTAATAAAAAAACTAACTTTTTCATTCTGCTCCTCTTCATTTTGAATTTTCCCCGAAAGTGCAAAACTCGAAAAAGGGGCCTGAACATTTACACACGCATAGTTTTTTACAAAACGCATCTGCATTTATCCTATTTAAATATTTGATAAGATTACGAATGCCATTTGTAAAATTGAAAAACAGAGTTAAGATGCAATACTTGTCGTTCCAACAATTTTAATAAAGTGACCATGGACTCAATTTTTGGCTTCAGTTGTTTAAAACATAGTGTCTAGTTTGGTTCCACTTTAAGAAATTTTTTTTATGTAAATGGGAAAAATGGAACATGCTTCTCGGACTTTAGAAACCGCAAAAAAAAAATCTAACATGATTTTTTTATGAATCAAGAAATCATCAAAAAGGCAGAAGAAATCATAAAATTATGAGATCTAGAAATTTGAAATGCCAAATGTTCTATTGTCACGTTATTTTTGCATGACAATATAGTGAGGTGGGTTTGTATTAGATGAATAAATTTCATTTCAACTGATTTAATCCGTCCAACTAGCTAAAGGGATCGAAATTGTAAGTCAATATTTTATTTCTTTAATATAATTAATTCGTAATTCAGAATTAAATCGGGTCAGCTTAACACATTAAATAATAAAACTCAATATAATTTCTATTTAATATATTCATGGAAATAACCAAGATATATTAAGCAATTTGTTTTAACTTAGAATAAAATTAGCGACTAAAATATATTCAGAAATTTATTTGTTTGAGATTTTCGACAATCAATAATCGATATATAACAATATTTAACTAAACGCCCAAATACTATTACTCTTACGGAATTATTCCCATTTGAAACATTTTATTGACAAGCCAATTATGAAGTTGTTTTAAAATAACCTCTATTAATTAATATAAAATATTTTAAGTATACAAATAACTATAACATTTCCCAGCATTTAAATGCCCAGAACCTTGTTGGCAAAAATCCATACAAATGTTTAGAATGCGATTCTAGTTTTAGAATTTAAATAAACACAGTTAGTCATACTAACAAGAAATCATACAAATGTTTCGAATGCGATTCTACTTTTAGATAGATATCGCATTTAAATACCCACAATCATATTAGAATTAGCAATAAATCATGTACATATCTAGAATGCGATTCTCTTTTTGACCGGAAAGAAAATTTAAATTCACATACTTATTCACACTGGCATAAAACCATACAAATGTTTAGAATGCGATTCTACTTTTAGAGAGAAATCGCATTTAAGTACACACTCTCTTATTCATATTGGCAAAAATCATATACATGTCTAGAATGCGATTCTCGAAAGAAAATTGAAATAAAAACAAGCTTATGCATACTGAAAAAAAACCATACAAACGTTTAGAATGCGGATACTAATTGAGATGAAAACGAAGACTAAATTTTTATCGCGTTACAATATTATAAAATGGTTAACTACATTTTACCAAAACTGCAGTCTGAGAATATTGTACATACAAATTTTACAACTATTAACAGTGTAACACTACTATGTTTTGTATTCAAAACTCTATACAATGATTTCTTATTTTTAATCTTGCAAGATTCCAATTCTATGCAAATATTGTACAAACCTAAGACATTCCTTCACAATGACAATTATTTCTTACAGTCTGTAGCATATTGCCACATATAGAAAAAATAAATGGTTGCATTAAATATAATCTAGATTCAAACAGGTTAACTTAGTCTATAACTAATATTCTAATAAATTTTAATTGGAATAAAAATTCTCTTACATATGAAAATAACATAGTAATATTAAGAATTCGAACCCATGACTTCAATAGGATGTAACTGCATTCCATTATAGGAATGACAAATTCACGTTCGCACTATTTTGCACTTCTGGTCTGGGAGCGTAGCTTTTTACGGTAATCTTTGCTAGACTATACAGGGACATTTCAGGAGCTTGCATAGATTATTCAAAGATAGGTTAGCTTAAAGTTTAGTAGTATGCAATTCTAAGCGTTCTAATTAAATTTTGAAGAGAATATTTGCTATAAATAAACGCCTCTGTTTTTTTGCATCATATTAGTTGTTGAATTATAATAGTTTAATTATTTGTCAAAATAGAATTTACCTCTTGAAAGGAAATTGATCTGTGAATTTTCCTACTAAATAAGTACCTAGTTCTAAAAGAATCAATCTTCAGAATCTTCATTTTTTATAAACTGGTTCAATTTATACTGCATTAGATTATATAGAAATTTATTTCTCCACCAGCTCATCCAGTTGTTCCATCAGTTCGTGTAAAGTCCAACGAGATAGATCCAAAAGACCTATATATAACATTCCGTATCTTATGGAAATGGAGATTAAAATTCCGTATCATAGAAAGATTGTTCCGTGTCTATAAAGAACTAGCCGATCTCATTATAAACAACAGACGAAGCTTGTCGCGCAAAAATTGGAAAGCCCTTCGTTCAATCTCGGCTTCGATAAATTCAGTGTTAAGAAGGATTATAATTGAACTACGTACCACTGGACATCTATCTCAAGATAGTCTGAAACGATTGAACACATTTATAGTAAGTATTTTTGAAGCTTATGCAATCTAAATTTGATTATAATCATATACATACGGATACGTAGGACGCTAGCCTTATCAGTTACATATTCTCATACATACGCGGCAGCTCCACCATATATGTCACGTTGAAATTGTGTGTTCTCTAACTAAATAAATTCTACTTTCAGTTAAAACCCATCCAGACCTTCCGGGATAAAAGGGTAGAGCTAATTTAAAGGTTTGTTTCGGGCGTAGACTGAGTTAATAAATTATTGTTTGGGGTTTGAGAAATATCCATATCTATCTATGCTCAAAATTAGGCAAGAATTATGGGAACCTTTAATTGATTAAATCCAAAGATTTATCTATACTAAAGTAAGTACGTCCCAGGAATTTAAGTAAACAAAATAAATAAAACACATAGAAAGTTTAACATTGTATTCTTAACTAAATAATTTATCTTTACATACACATACGATTATAATGGGTTAAGGAATGGGGGAAAGTAATGAAACAAATACTTGAAATGATTTATTTGACTTACACATATGGAAAATCTTATATAGCAGAGTTTTCCTTCTAGGCAAAAATAAATAAAATAATTGTAACATTTAATGTACAAAAGGCATCTATGAGAAATTAATACAAATCGGGTGACTGACAACATAAGAAAATGTAGAGCCATTCTGATTGGTTATCTAATCTTAAATAAAAATGCGCCGAAAAACTTTATTAACCAACAAATAAATATAAAACCTCGAAATCAACATCAATACAAAAGTTACTCGGTTGTTAATTTAGTTTGAAATGAAAATTGTGACATTGAAAATCAAATCATTTACTAAGAAGTGGCCAGTGGCCAAAATTCCAATGCATTTTCCAGATTTCCAATCAGCTTTTTGCAATTCAGTCAATCCATGCGCAAATGAATTTTCTCACAGCCGTCACGGAACATTTCCTCAATAAAATTCTGTGAAATATCCAAATACGTCACTTTATTAATACATATACATACATATATAAGCAATAACGGAGTAATATAATCAGGTTTATTGTTCTTTTTAATGATTCCATTACCATATTCCGCAGAATGAAATGGTTGAATGAGGATTGTTAGCGAAGATACTGTAGGTGATTCCAGCCAGTTAGCGAGTACGAAGACATAAACTATATAGATGATGGTGTGCGATAAATTGTTGAAGATAGATGTGATTTTTGAGGAAGGTGGAATTGATGTGTACGAGGGTCTTAATCGCTGTCGCCGAAGTAGTAACGGAATAGGCGACAGTGATGATCTTCACGGGTTATCGGATACAACCATCCTGGAGTGGGTGGTAGTAGCACATCGCCTGGAGCTATCTCTGTCATCTCCATTGGTTTGGCGAACTTGGCGATTGGCTTCTCTCTTCCTCTGACGTTGATCTCGTTTTAGCATTGACATACTTGGCAGAGAAGGGTTATAAAATATATATGAAAGAACGAGATGAAATGAGAGATGATGACAAGAGTATGAAATATTCAGCTGAAATAATAATGTAATATGTATATATATATATGTATATATATATATATATATATATATATATATTTGACCTGATTATAAAATTTATACTCACTTGGATTATTTTAATTTAAATTAATGGAATAAGCGAATTGCTACTGACGCTTATTTTGAGCGAATCAAATTCAGGAACACAAATTAGTTCGCAATGCAAAAAATACGACCAATGGGAAAGTATCTTTGATCCATTGGAAATTTTAAGGATCAATATTGCGTTAATTTTCTATCAAAAATCAATGAGAACAAAAGTTGCTCCTACAATCAGAGTAAAGTGCAAGAATAATTTCTAAAGAATTACCCCTTGAAACATAGAAGTAGCCAATGAGAAAAATTCATATATCAGAACTATAAAATTTACGAATTCTAATAATGCTTTTTGGTATGTATGTATGTTACGCGAATTTCCCCGCTCTCGTACTACATGTGGATATCGCGGCTCTTCCCGCGAATGTGATATTTTGCGTTCGCGTAATAACTATTTACACTTTATTGGTATTAAACATGTATGTTTTACTCTCGTCTGTTAATTTATATATTATATCCGATTTGAATTAAATTTGTTTAGTCATTTTACATCATATTAGAGAATTACATATTACATTAATTAATTGAATTAATCCACATGGGATATGTTATGCGATAAATTTGCTGGGTTTAATAATTGATTGTAGATAAACAATTTCGGATCTATGTTTTTAGGTTAGGTTAAATAAAATTTGGGATCTGTTTTGAAAGAATACCTTTTTATTGGTGGCGCCTGCATTTGCTGCATGTAAACTAAGAAAACAATTTTCATTATACTGTATTTAAAATATTGAATCTATTATGAGTATATATTAAATTAAAACATTTATTTTAATTGCAGACTATAGTTATAAGATTCAAAACACGTATCCAAGAAACGTTGAATGCTGATGATGACGATAAGAATGTTGAAAATACAAATGATCAAGAAGAAGAAGAAGAGGAGGGTGATGATGATCACGGCTTAATTGGAAATTTGCTCGGCGGTGTACTAGATGGTGTAGGAGAAACACTATCTGGAGCTGTTGGTGGAGTAGGTGAAGTCCTTGAAGGTGTTGGTGAAACAGTTGGTTCAGTAGTTAATGATGTCGTAAAACCCCTCACAGATACTGTCGGCAATGTTGTTGGAGGTGCTGGAAATCTAGTAACTGATCTACTTAAAAGACTTCTTGGTAAGTTTTCGTAAAAAATATACACTTCATTTTTACTAGCTTGGTTTGTGGTAAACAATTAACTGTAACTGGTAGAATAATATTCGGTTCTATGTATGATAAAGAAATCAGAAGAAGTACGCAGATTTATTTACGCGTAATCTTGTCTATCCCATTTTCAGAGGAGAATAGTTTTAAAACAGATTAAAAATAAGACTATCTGTAAAAAAAATTGTTTCTGAAATACTAACAATCTAAGGTTATGTTTCATGTCTCAATTAGTGCCTCAATTAGTACCTAAGCTGATACTACGTAAGCGTACGTAGCTGGTATTACGTGGGTTAGACCCTACTAATTTTTAAATACCTAGTCACTCAAATCTAACATCAGAAGTCCAAAGGCAGTTACTGAAAAGGTCATGAGTTGCCGGATCATTGAGAGATACCATATGAAGTAATACATACATGAACCCCGGGGAAAATCCAAAAGACATAAACCCATTGTTCGCCAAATCAGAGCCGAAACCAAGGCTACCAAACAGAAAGCACGCTCCACTGAGATGTAAAAGTTAGGAACAATAGCTGGTGTCACACTACGTGATTGGCAAACAAGCGAGTCCATAAACCAAAAATGCAATAAACAAATAATGGCTTAAGTGGGAATGACCATTTAACGTTTGTACAAATGAAAACTAAATCAAGAAGTATAATATACGTATTATATTATTTTTCGGAAACTTGTAGAGCATCATGATTTATCAAAAACAAAAACAACCAAATATTATGTGATCAAACTATTGTGATAAAAAGCGACATTTTTTTAAACTATATTAAAGATAATTTATATATATATATATATATATTAAAGATAATTTCGCGTCAGCAATTGATCATAATATTTTTGAGATGAATGTACCGTAACGATTCAGCAGAAATGGTCAAGTGCAAACATGTGTACTAGCAACTCTGCATAGGAAACATAAGGATACAGATGCCATACTACAAAAAAAAATGGATTTTAGACGATGTCCTTGTTAAACATTAAAACAAAGGTAATTAAGGCCAATGCCACAAATATTTTGCTTTCAGAGCTGTTGAGGCTCTATACTTACACCTCTATAGGTGTGTACAGGTACTGACAGGTTTTCTCACGTTGGGCTACAAGATTAAAAAATGTACTTTGCGTTAGAGTCGGGTTAGGAAGAAAGAGTAGAAAAGCCATGTTAATACGATGGAAGAGGGAAGACTAGTTCGCATTTGTAAAAGCAGAAGACCCATGGGAAGAAGACCACCTGGACGACCGCCTAAGCGATGAGGAGAAAGCTGGATAGCCTCGTCCATCGAAAGTACATAGTAGACCATACAAAGAGGGCAAATCTTAGTCACTCGTAGAAGAAGAAGAAGAAGAAGCAGAAGTATTGTACAAACGTAATTATCATACATATCAGTTGTCGAAAAATAAATACTCTTTGTGAAGCATTTATTTATTGTAATTTATTCAATGTAAGTTTTTTCTTTAACTTTAATTTAATATTTAAACGAACATAAATTTACTTAAAATTTATTGTATGTAGACGTCAATCCTATCAAAAAAGAGGAATTTATTAAGCAATTACCTACATTTCGTGATTGGCTACTTCAAGTTATCAGGCAAGCGAAATTGGCGCACAAGGCTGGAAAAGCCGACTGGAGGCTTGTTATTTTCCTGCAATTAATCTTTGACATATCTCAAGATATCAATGTTATAAGCGAAGATCCACTTGCGTGGGAGATCGGTGAACCAATTTTACGTCCATTCTTAACTCCAATATTAAAATTAGTTCAAATGCAGTATAATATCCTCATAAGAATCAATTCAGGACGTTCGCATATGAAGTAAGATATTGTACTTAACTTTTAATATCGTACTTCAATTTCTTAATTTTGTATTAAAATTTATACGTGGATACAGCAAATTCTTGAAATAAACGAACTAATTGAAAGAATATTGTGTGTAACTTGCAAGTTATACACTTTTTTTAATCAATATACATTCCGTCAAGGCAGTATGTACTCTGAATTTGCCAGTAAATAAATATATTTTGTGGTCTTCAAAATTTACCCCAATTTGAAGTAATCTACATGTACCAATGATTAATCCAATCATTAAAACAATTGTTCGAAGCTATTTCCCAAATAGCTTTTAGCCCTTTGCGAAATTTTATTTTACATATTTATTGAATTCAATCACAACGTTTTCCGCAAAGTGGTAATTTTTGTTTTCAAAATATGAATATAAGGCGAGGCCATATTATGTCAAACACATTTGTTGAATTTCGCGCCAAAAATTCCATCACAATTAAACGCCTTGTGTGAAAGTGTGTTATTGTACTACAAAATCTGTGAATTGTTCTTCCATAGTTCGAGTCTTTTGGAACAAATATTTAACGACGTTCAAAGACCTTTATGATGTTGAGTTGTGATGCGTTAAAACGCGTTATGACGTTACTGTTTGTCCCTCTGGCAGGAATTCTAAACCCATAACATCCTGGACTTTGCCTTATTTAAATGCTTTGAACACCTAATATGCTTGAGTTTCGGATAGAATTGATTTACCAATGGTGTTTTACAAAATTTTCAACAATAAAATTTCACATATAGAATTCCCTTGCTTACTTACTCCTCGGCGTTACAGCTTATGTAGGACCTTCGCATCTCTGACAATCTTCACTCAATCTTGACAATCTTCTACTTGTGTCCTCCATCTCCTTACTCCCATCTTTCTTAAATCATTCTTTATATCATCCAACCATCGTTTCCGTGGTCTTCTTCTGCATCTTCTGACACCTGGATTTCTTCTGAAGATCTTTTTGACAGCTCTATCTTCTGACATTCACTCTGCGCTCTCGCCAACCATCTGAATATGTTGCTCATTTATTTCCAAAACTATGTCTGCATAACCGAACCTTCACTCAATTCTCTGTTTTTACGTATTCTCCATTCATTGCCCCTCCTCATTCACTGCATCAAAAATCTGTCTTAGTATCTTTCTCTTCCACCTCGTTAAAAGTTCTTCTTCTGTCACAGTCAATGTCCATGTTTCTGTACCATACATTACCATCTGTCTTATAACAGTTCGATATAACAGCGCAATCTCTTACTAAGATTGCGCGACTTCAAGATCATAATCAGGTAACATAATATTAGTAACATAATCAGGGCACTGTAAGCTCTATTATCCGCCGGAATCCTTGCTTTCATTTCTTCTCTTGTGTTGCTATCTTTGCTTACCAGCGCCGCCAACTATTCGAATTTTCTTAGTATTGATGACTTTCTTCGTATCTTGTGCTACTATCTTTGGTTACCAGTGCCTCCAAACTTGTCATACCTCTCATACTTGACTCCATTTACTTTATGTACTTTATGTCTTCCTCAGCTACTCTTCCTCAGCTACCTCAGGTACTTTATGTCTTCCTCTTCCTCACTCTACTTTATGTCTTCCTCAGCTACATTTCTTATAGAGAAAAGTAAATACTGAATTTTGGTGTGGTACACACGAAGATCCAAAACTTCTGCCTCTTCTTCTAATCTCCCTAATCATTCTACCAGATCTTTCAGTCTCCTACACAGCATACGTTAAATAGGTGTCAGCATATGCTAGATTGTGACGTATATGGTTAAACAGAGTACCACCTGGATTACTGATCTCCACCCTTCTCATCACTCTTTCCAGGACTACGTTAAACAATAGTGTGGATAGTAAATGTCTCAAATCTTAATTAACCATAAATTCGTTAGTGAGGCTTCCTTCTACTTTAACTTGCCATTTCGTGCTGATAAGAGTAATCTGTACCAATCTGATTATTTTAGCTGAGATCCCCATGTCCATCAAAGTCTGATATAACTTTTTCCTTTTCCAATTCCTATAAAGTCCACAAAGAGCTGATGTACATCCACATCATATTCATAGCATTTATGACTTTAACTCCCACTTGATTCTTCTATAAACTCTGCCTTTTAGTATTCTTCTGTATTTACTCGTGTTGCCATACTTATCATTTTATTCCTCGCCTCATCTTTCTCCATAGTTGCCTTTTTGTAACCTTCATCAAACCATCCTTGTCTTTCCATCCTTCCTTCTATCCCTAAAACTTCTTCAGCAGTTTCTTGTAAAGCATCCCTCATCGTACACCACGTTTCTTCAGAACTTTTCAGAGCATAGTTTCGTTTAGCCTCAAAGTTCTTCTGTAGTTCAGATTCAAATATCTGGGCAATTTCCTTTTCACTTATTTATTTTGTATCTTTTTGGTGCTTTGCTCTTCCCACTAGTTCTATTGATGGCAATACTGGTCTGTATTTCACTCTGACCATATTATGATCCAAATCGCAGTCAGCTCCCGTACAACTATCAACCCCATCTCTTATCAATTACTATATGGTCGATTTGGTAAAAAGTCGTCCCATCTGGCGAATACCATATAGATTTCCTTATATTCTTCCTCTGGAACCACGTGATTTTCATTACCATTGCATTTTCCAAGGCAAAGTCAATAAATCTTTGTCCATATCTTTGTCAATAAATCTTGTTTTTATTTGACTTATCATGGATACTTTCCTTTCTTTCTGCCTCACTAATGGTGCCTTCTTTGTCCACCTTCGTATTAAAATCCAGCAGTACTATAAAATTCCGTTGGAAAAACAAGATTACCGGCAAACTTTTTGCTCCATATTTTTATTCATTGTAAACATCACAAGACTAGCGTTGACTAACAAAACCACCCGATGTAAACAAAGTATTTGTTTACATCGGGTGGCTCAACTAGATGTAATGATGCCCGTCTTAAACAAATATAAAAATTATTTAACACCAGCTTTTTAAATTAGAAATAGCCATTTCGGTGTCAATCGTCAAAGTATGCATTTATAAAGTCTGCATACTTTTTCTAACAAATTTATCCACTCTCACATTCCGGATAAATTAAAAACCCGAAGTAAATACCTATTTAATTTTAGCATGTCTTTATTATGTGTTATTGTCATATTATGAACCAAGCGCCTCCACCATATATGTCACGTTAATTTTTTTGTGACTCGATAGTTGGGAGGTTCTCCTTTATTTAAATTAATTCCGTATTTACAAAACTAAACACGTCCGGAACTAGCTTCCGGAACTTTTTAACGAACGTCAGAATTTAATTATTTACTGATAATCACTATCCAAACAATTTAATTTATTAGGACAGGATATAACAAATGAAAAAAGACTTATCAAGAGAAGTTTAAAACATCACGACAATTAATGTATATTATTAGTTATATTATTATCGTATATTAATTAATCGAAAATTAGTAACAAGAATATTTTTATATTAATTTATTAAAAAATTAATTACAAGACGAAATTGTTTGAAAATCGCATATAATTCAATCAATACATACACATATGTACTGCGGTCATATTCCAAACACAACTATTGTAAAAAATTGTACACTAAGAGTCAAGCGTGTGATCTAAATATAATTTTCTGTATTAGGTTACCAGCTATTCCAAACATACAGATTATTATCAATCTGCTGAGAAACCTACATGGCAAATTACATAATGGACTCAAAATGAGCAATGGATCTTGGAATTTTGGGACTGTCACAGATGATTTGCGAAAATTATCACACTTCTTGACTATTGCAATAAAATTCATAATTCAGCTATCTGATGGTAAGAAAATTTTGATGAAAATTAACATGTTTAATTGCCGGGGGTTTAGTACACAATTATTACTTAAAGAGGTTTAAACAAATATTTACTCCATCAAAAAAGGTCAAGTCGTGTTACAAAAATCAAATATCACAGTTCTGAGTAAAGTAACATAATTGGGATAAAAGCTAGCTACTTCTTTCTTTTCTTTTCTATGAGTCATATCTTTTCGAATATATATAGATAAATTTCTTAAGGCATAGGTCATGGCATAACTTGTCAAAATTTACTTAGTGTTATAGAAAATAATTC
>WYDF02010629.1:0-13671 GCA_009867245.2 Adranes taylori
TATATATTCATGTAATACAAGACTTTATATTTTAAATCTTAATTTGACATTTTGAAATAAAAAAGTTCCTACTTAATTAGAAAATTCGGCATCACCGGCTGGCTACATTATTACTCAGTCAGTCAGTTAATAAGTCATGCAAATCAAACACCATACATGCGAAAGTAGTACCATAAGCAAAATAGAAGAAGAAGAAGAAGCCGGCTATACGGAATTGGAACGGTTTCACGTTTCATTAATGAAAATAATAGTGAAATCACCATTAGATGAGGAGGTATGCATTTTTATTATTATTATTATTATTATTATTATTATGATCGTGACTAAGTTGTTGCGATAGTAGTACTTACCTAGTCTAGCGGTAGTACTTTTCAAATTAAAGATGAAGTGGACAGATTTGCTATGAATATTGAAAATTATGTTCTAGCGATACAGGGACGTAGTATCAACTGCTTTAATATTTGTTTTTAATTCCATATATTATTGATTAGATTGCAATGATTTTCATTATATTAATAACAGATAAACCGACGTTTAATTATCAAAATATTCATACAAGTACAATATATTAAAAAGCAGAAAAAAATTTCAAATGATAAGCAGCATCTTGGAATAAGTCAGTGACCATTTAACGGAATTATCTAAGGCTGTCACAGGGGCGCTGTATTCGCATCCTTTTCCGGCAACGTTGAATTCTTCGCTTACCCTCGGAATAGCTAGTCCTCAGCAAAAAAAAAAACCGTTTGCATTCTTGAGTTCATGATTATCACGTTGTTATCACACATGCAATCCTAATGCTAGCGAAAATGAATGAATCGAAAAAATAAGTAATAAATTGAATATATATGTATGTATGCATTCCTGATATTTGCAAACGAAAACCCTGTGAAATTTAAAATGCAATCTAATCTTAGCGCGTATTATTTCGGGTTAATATCATACCTGCTCAAATTAAAATTAAATGCGTATCGTGGAGCATTGTATATCTTGGTCATTCCAGTGATAGAGCAATTTAATATTGATCACATGTGAAGGTATAAATATGTATACACATGTTTTCGTTTATAGTCAATCCCATGTCGCGGCGGAGATGCACTTGTAGGATTTTTTAATGCAATATTATATTAATGTTTTGGTATAAGAATAATAGCATTACTATGAACAATTTACATTACACCAACGTTTCTATGTATAAATATCTACAACTTCAATGACAACGGGATTTTGATATATGAATGCATTTTCATTATATGAATGCATTGGTTATCATGGAATGCGTTGTTCTACTCAAAATAGTTTACAAAAGTTTACAAGTATTATAATTATTTTGTCCAGTGATTAATTATTCACTTTATTTAGTCATTATTCATGGGTTCATGAGCTCGCGATTTATTCATGGGCTTATTCAATGGTTAGTGTAATAATGCCATTGTTTCTCGTGATATGTGACACGTGTCACCGTCCTGTTAAAACCACATGTCTTCAACACTTATACCATCCATTTGAGACACAATAAAATCTGGATTAACATTCCACGGTGGTTTTGACAGTTTCAGAAGAGTGGGAGTCCGTCTAAATGAAAAACTCCATGACAACCAAAAGTTTCGAAGGAACAAGTGGCAAAAATTTATGTTGCGTTTGAGGATCCCACGAAAATCGAGTTAGCTGTGAAGAGGATGATTTTGGATTGACTTTTCACTTCACAACATGTTATCGGCTATACGGAATTGGAATGGTTTCACGTATCATTATGAAAATAATAGTGAAATCACTACTAGGTGAGGAGGTATGCATTTTTATTATTATTATGATCGTGACTAAGTTGTTGCGATAGTAGTACTTGCCTAGTCTGGCGGTAGTACTTTTATAGTTTAATTCAATTAATTAATTAATGCAATAAGCAATCTTCTAATAAATATAATATAAATTGACTAATCAAATTTAATTCAATTCTTTGAATATAATATAAAAATTAACAAATCAATGGAATAATGATTGATTAACAAATAATATAAATATAAACTGTTAAATAAAAAATTAATACGCTTAAAAGATAAATAGCGCGGAATTATCAAACAATCCGCTCAACACGGAAGCATTGTACACAGACATGAAGATTTTTTCCCAACATAAAATTTGCCTAATCGACGCACCAATCCTGATTTGTCATTCTGATAATTTTAAAGTTGTACTTCTACAATTTTTTTAATCAACGTAGGAAGCGTCTTTAGGATAAAATTGATTAAGAACATAGAAGATGAATTTTAATTTGATTTCGGTGTATTCTATACAATAAATTTATATTTCTGAAAAATGATTTTCAAATATTGGTTAAATAAAAATCCTATATTCGTCATCTATTATTTTGCTAAATTTCATTTTAAGAGTACGATTTGACGAAAATGTAATGAATTCTTCCCCTTGTAATGAAAACTTATAACTTCATATATTAGCTACAACTTTTTAAATTTTTGTGGAACGCTTTTCTTAACCTCACGGTACACATGTGTTCCGCGGAACACTGGTTGAGAATCACTGTTCTAGACTAAAAGCAAAGCCGTCTCTATCATGGAGGAGCAAAGGGAAGAGCAAAGGAGACAGCTGGCTCCTCTTATTTTCTCTTCCCCCGTGAAAGTATTCTGGCTAGAATAATATTGAGCACATAATAACAAACGGCTGCTAGAAGCTGCGTACACCAATGGTCTCCGAACACCAAATAAATATAACAATTTGTTAATTGATAAAATCATATTCTGCTGTATATTACAACAAAAAATGTTTTTATTTGTACTATTGTTAACTTGCAGAAAATTGAAAGCAAATTTTTCAATTTAATTACAAACGAACTTCGCTATATCTTAGAGATTAGTTTATAAATTTATTAATCTACGGCACTGGTTTAATAAACGTCAAAGAAATGATAAAAGAAATATTAAAAGAAATAATAATTTGAAGTATGCACGTTAGCTTCAAATAAGCATGATTAAAACGAAAGAAAAGAAGATATAAAGAAGAGAAAAAACTCTGAAACGAAGACACCAAGATGATGATGATGATGATGATGATGATAATGATAATGATGCTGATGTGCAGATAATGAAGAAATCTGTGACGCCGTATTAAGAAGAGAGTTTTATTGCCCGGAACACGTATAGCTTCCTTTTAAACTAATTTATGGTTAGATTAGAGTTGCCAGCATTTTTTATTAATTTATAATCCATAAATTGCGCACGTACAAGGCTGCTTGTACTAGGATTGCCTTTTATCTATTTTGAATTCACAACCTTGTATATGTAGGTACGTATCTGATGCTGGCTTTATACATTTTGATAGTATGCGCCCTCAGAATATTTTGTCATATGGACGCACTTGTTAGAAAATTCGAGGACATAGTTACATTTTAAATTAAAAAAAATATATGGGGACACTGGGTACAAATTTTCACCCTTCGTAACTTTTTCGATGTTTTATATTACTGCATGTATCATATACGTATGTATCATGTACTCCCCCCGGATTGTATTTATACGAGAATTTTGTGTCATAGAGAATTATGTCAGGGGTACCAATGTAAGTACATATTAATTTATTACTAAAAACATCTTAGGTTTTTATTCCTTTAATTGTCAGTCATTAATTTAATTCGAATGTTACTATTTATTTGTTGTTAGATAGTAAAGGAAACTCTGATGTATTAAAGTTTCTATATTTGTAGTTCAAATAAATCGTTCCATATCAAATTCAAATATCTGTTTTATTATTACCCTAAATTCGTTTTGTATGTAAAGATTTAATATTTAGAGTATAATAGATCAACAATAATATTTGTAGTTTATTTAATTTATGAACCGTATTTATTTTATTAAAGTTAAACATCTGGCTTTAATCAATAATTCTTGTCTAATTAAAGTGTATAGCTATGTACACTTGGATAATTCCTCAACCACAAACAATAGTTTATTTATTAAATCTACACCCAAAACTAATCTTTAATTTAGCCCTACCTTTTCATCCCGGAAGGATTGGATGGATTTGAACTGGAAGTGGAACTGATTTATTCAGAATTTGCGCAATCCTTCGTCACCATTTCAACGTGATAATAAGTGTTTTATTTATTTAAAAAAATCTTGGCCACTAATGGGTTTAATACAATTTGGTAACCCTAATAATAATAATAAATTTCTATATGAGAGCAGTGAACAAATAGGAAGGATGACGATATGAAAGTGCAAAATCGTTTGATTATAGATTTACGCAAGATAATTACTTGCATAGTATAATAATAATAATATTTCATTGATTTCAAATGATCTCCCTCAAAGTGACAGAGAAATATGGGTCAGAAGAACGCAACATTATTTATGTATGTTGAAGAGTTAATCTGATCTTTGCATATATTTTCATGTGAATTATTCATATTATTATAAATACGTAGATTTATTAGACATAAACAATATCTTGTTCCGGATGTAATAGCTAGATAAAGTATTTAAAATGCATATAGCTGACAACTGATTTTTTTGTATATATCAGATACCTCGTAGGGATATACATACTGTTAAGGTTACACTTTGATTGCGCACGTTGGCTTCCTTTAATGTGGAGAAAAACCGTCATCGTCCGCCATTACCAATTCTATCTTCGACCACTATTGGCCACTACTAGGCAACCGCCCTCTACACAATGTTGGTGGTGTGTAGCAGCCCATCATGGGTCATAATGTAGAGGGGTCATTACAATATTGAATGCATTTGTACAAAAATTTTCTAAGGTTGCTGTTAATGACACCTAATCCTTAAATTCATTAAATGAATTCGGATTTGTATTCGCTTTCGCCATGGAAAGATCAGATAAAGAAAATAAAATCCTTGTTATAGCACGACATAAGTGTCAAACTAAAAGTGGTATTTCCAACACGCTTCAACCACGTTGTTTGAGTAAACTGGGGAAAATAAAGACCCCCATGCACGGTATGAATCCCAAATCCTATCAAAGTCGTCAGAGTCAGAATTCCAAAAAATCAACAAAAATCGATGAGTAAATTTATCAGAAAAGACTTGGGCCTTAGAACTTTTAGTGGACGTACCAAACAGATGACTCTAGTTTTACCAAAAAAAGCGTCGAAAATTCCAAATAGTTGTTTCTGAAGTACTTAGATAATCGATATCCAAAAGATGCATATTTCTACGTAGAAAATATCTTACAAGAACATGTAATGCCATTTTGTTTTATCGGGAATATCTTACTTATGCAGGAAAACGCAACTCTCAACGTTGATAAAGAAACACTAGACCAGTGGCTCTTAACCTTTTTAGAATCACGGAACACTGAAAACTTCCAAGATTTTTGCGGAACACCTCAAAATTAAATTTAGAGCACATATCTTTGCCTCTAAAAAAAATAATCGATGTATTTAGAAATAAGATTTTTCCCTAACATAAAATTTCCTTAATCTACGCATCAATCCTGATTTGTTGTCAATCAGATGTCTTTAATCAACGTAGGAAGCATAGGAAGAGAAAAAAATCTAAAAAATAAGACTTTTTCTGGAACATAAAATTTTTCTAATCAACGCACTAATCCTGACGACGCACTAAATAGGAAGCGTTTTTACGATAAAATTGATTACTAACAGTTATAGAACATGAATTTTAATTTGTTTTCAGTATATTCTACATAATAAATTTATATTTCTGAAAAATTATTTTGAAATTTTAATTGTTTTCACAAATTTTAATTTTTTGTTGGAAAAAAATCTTAGAAATAAGACTTTCTTCCCAGCAAAAAATTTTCCTAATCGATGCACCAATGCTGATTTGTCAATCTGATTATTTTTAAAGTTGTGATTCTACAATTCTTTTAATCAACATAGAAAGCGTTTTTAAGATAAAATTGATTAAGAACAGGCACAGAAGATGTATTTTAATTTGATTTCAGTATATTTTATATAATAAATTTATAGTTCTTATAAAGTATTTTCAACTTTGATTTTTTTCCCAAATTTAAAATTTCCTTAATCTACATAAAATGTCTCTAATCTACACAACAATTCTGATTTGTCAATCTGATAACTTTTAAAGTTGTTGTTCTACAATTTTTTTAATCAACGTAGGAAGCATCTTTAAGACAAAATTGATTAAGAACAGATATAGAAGGTGAATTTTAATTTGATTTCAGTATATTCTATATAATAAATTTATATTTCTGAAAAAGTATTTTCAAATTTGGCTTAAACCCAGGTTGAACAAAAATCTAATATTCGTCATCTATTATTTTAGTAAATTTCATTTTAAGAGTACGATTTGACAAAAATGTAATGAATTCTTCCCATTGTAATGAAAACTTATAACTTCAAAGATTGGATACAAATTTTTTAATTTTGGCGAAACGCTTTCCCTAACCTAACGGAACACAAGTGTGCCGCGGAACATCGGTTGAGAACCACTGCACTAGACTATGCATTTTAGCCACTGAACGCCATATAAATTTTGTAAAAATTTTAAGTTGTTCTTCGTGAAGGAGGGAATATTCCTCAGAAATGCATTCAAACTTATAGCATTCACAATAGCATGCCCACACGCATAGAAGCAATCATAAGAGCTAGAGGAGAATTTATACTAGTAATAGGAGATCGCGGATACGTACGAAGACATCAGCCACCGAGACCTTATCTCAACTCGATTTAAACGTAGTCTGCGACGTCACGTTTTCATTTTTGGGGTTTATCGTAAATAGTTTCTGTGTTTGACAATTGCCATTTTTGAATATGACAGCTGACGGGGCATTTCTGGTCGTTGATTTTTTAGCGCGAAAATTGAATTTTTAATTAGATGGCGTCATCAGCAAATAAACTGTTATCTGTGTAATATTTTATGTCAATAGATTTCATAGTCAGCTGATTGCACCTCAATGATAAAAAAGCAAGATAAATTAGATAAAGAGTTTAATATATTACTAGATAAATGCTTTAACAGCAAGATAAAGGCTTTAATAAATTAAAGACTTTCATGTCAGAGATGCAAGACGAGAATATATTCGCTAAATTGTATTGGAAATCCTTAAAATGCCTATAAACGGCCGTGTTTATTAATGATACTACCTAAAAACGAACAATAAAATATTAAAATAATATTGAGAAACGAAATGCATCTTTGATTATTAATATTCCATGTAATTAGATCGAAAGAAAGTGGATCAGCAGTAAACACTTAAATAATAAAATAAAAGTCGGTTTATGACTATAGACATTTTGTTTAAATAAATCGCTAACTAGGCTTCTAGAAAATCAAATAAAATTTGAAATAAAAACGGGTATCATTGCCGCAGTTATATACGAATTATAAATATTTACGCAGATATTATTATTGTACGATTTCTCCTCGAAATGAGTTTAAAAATAAAGTGGAATAATGATTAGAAATATAATCAATTGATTAAGTGATCCACCTGAGATCTTAATAAAATGTAAATAATAATATTATTGCTCTAGTTTTTGAAATAGCATTAAAATTGAAAAAAATAAATAAATTAATGATCCTCAATTTTGAACTGAAACAATTAGTGATTTGCGGGGCGTAAGCAAAGGAGGGGGAGGGGATTCATGGGGTTAAACTCCACATATATTTTTAAGTTCTTTGTCAACAAAAAAACAAGAGAGGAATCAAGTGGACAAAATCATTCGTCTCCGTCTGCCAGCATTTCCATCTACTTGCATAGTCCAAGTGCTGAGAATTCGTCCACAGCTGATGGCGAGGAAACTTCAAATGCCAGTTTTAGTTTTGCAGCATATACGAAAGATTTGAAGTGTTTAAACACATTTGGATGCCAGACAAAAGATTATAAGTTTTCTGTTTCCTCAAAAAGCATTCTTGGACGGTATATTCCGATGTCTTCAAAAGAGCACTGTGGAAAGTGTGCATTATCTTGGGATCCAAAGAACCAATCACTACGCTGGTTACAAAAGCTTTTACAAACTGGAAAAATGCTTTAATAATTTGGATGAATATGCTTCTATGCAATATCATAAATTCACCGAAAGGGAACCGGTGATTTTTGCACAATCGCTCAAGGCGATTGAGTGAACGGCAAGATATTTCATTTTGGTGTAGCCCCAAAAAGAAGATGTTAATTAAATTCACTTTCTTTAAACTTTTTAATACATACTCTTGCCAAACGAAAAATATTAGTTATATTCATTTCCTTTAAACCTTATAATATATATTCTTAGGGAAAACGTGTAAAGCCCCCGGCTATTAGCTTGGACACTTCGGGATGAAGAAGTACGGTTACCGCAAAAAGTATGTAGTCAGGAGAAATATAAAGAAAAAACTTAGGGTAAGTCCTGTAATTAGAGAGACCACATTAGAAAAGGGACTTCAATTAGTAAGAGTAAGATGGAGTGAGCTTTAGTTAGCCAGGCGTTTTCCCTTAGTTGTGGAGAGCACAATCGATTTCTTTACATAAGTGGAACTTTACCCAAGCGGGCTCAATTGCGTTTCAATTGAGATTTTATTCTTCCAAGTTTTTCTCCGAGTTTTTGATAACTTTTTATATGCGATTTTTATACACTGTAAGTAAACGATTATTTTTACTGTTGTGAATTATGTCAGAGGTTCCAATGTGAGTACATACTAATTACTTATTTATTTTAACGGAATTTAAACCTCCTTATGTTTTTATTCATTTAATCCTTCCGTGATTAATTCAATTTTCAATGTTACTAATTTTCACTTTCAAAGAAATTAGCGATAGATTAATTAATGCATTAATGTAGATTGAAAGTTTCTATATTCTTTAGTTAATTAATAATAGAATTTACCGGTGGGGTATCGATCTGTACGAATATTTATCCAGCCTGAAAGACACTGTATTTTATTATATTATTCACCATCCGATCAGTATTACATCTTAGTAATCTCTTTTGTAAATTAAGTAAATGTTGCTAGGAAACTATTTTATTTATTTCTGCCTAGAAGGAAACTGTTTTGTATTAAACTCTCTGTATTTGTAAGAATTGATAGATTACAAAAAATAGATCGGTTTAAATTCTTGTGGAGTTTTATTATAATTTATTTATTTAATTAAACTTATGAGCCTTTTATTAAAGCCGAACGGACAGATTAAATAAAATAAAGGCTTCCATATTTTTTATCCAATTAAAGTATATATATATATATATATATATATATATATATATATGCGAGCATATTTCTTAGCCCCTTGAACAAATAATTTAATAATTCAGTTTACGCCCTTAATAATCTTTTTAATTCGCTATACCATATTCGTTTTCGGTTGGGTTGGATGAATTTTAACTGATATACACATAGAATGTATTTAGTCGGCTACAGTTCATAGGAGCCTTTGTCATCAATTTTCAATGCGACAATAGGATTATGTAACACTAGGATTATGTAACTAAGTATAGCAAACTGCTCTCATAAAAATTTCATAGCTATGGCCATGGGCCCTTGTTATTAATGTAATATGTATATTCCCTCTCCTCGCTACTACATCTGAACGTAGGAATAATTTTTTTTCGTACTTACTTGTGTGCATTAGTTATTTTAATAACTCTGGTTAATGTTTGCAGGTACTTTATAGCCAAAAGTGATTGAAATGTGGGAACGTCACTTTCTGTTGCATTTATAGGAATTCTATTATACATAGCCGCTTAACTAAAAAGTGAATTTTTGGGATATTTCATTCAAATTATTTTAACTACACTATTCGTAGTTGTAGATCGTTCCTAGTGAATAGCTGGCACGCCGCCAATACCTTGACTTAACTCGTTCTAAAACGACAAGATGACGTCATGCTGTCCAAATCGGGCTATGCCTCAAAATGACAAACCGGAAATACGCTACCAGACGCGATCTTGGATTTTGAAATGACAGCTTTCGACCGACCAAACTATTTATGATAGACCCTAATACTGATAGCGTCTAGGAACGGTCTGCATTTACTACTAGGCTGAATTCCATACAATGATTATAGCCATGATAAATGGTAAGGTGAGTACAAAGATCCATAGCTTTCACTATATTTGATCTAGGTCAGTTATTCATAAACGCCGGTCCGGTCAGCGGAGAATTTTTACCTGACCGCGTTAAAAAAAATTCTTATTAAAAATATTTTATTTTTTTAAAGAAACCACCGGTTCGCGAGATTTTTTGACAACTTTTACCGGTCCGCGGGCCAAAAAAGGTTTAAAACGCTGCTCTAAGGTATTATCCTCAAATGATAAATTTTGTTAATGACAATTAAATACCTGAACATTCAGTAGTCCGACAGATTCACTTACAGACGAGTCTTGCCCAGCTGTTTGACGGATTATAAATATTCTACTGTACTTATCTCTTATAAGTAATTACTATAAATTAAGCCCAGGTAAATTTGTTTTATGCTAAATTACATTATTTTGTAAATAACAATAATCGCATTCTAAACATTGACCAAACAAGCAAAACCTAATGTACGAGCAACTAAAATACCCTGCCAAGGTACCACTAAGTACTTCTGATTGTATATAGTACTGAACTCGAATCCTACGTCTATTTAGCCATGAAACTATGAGTTTTCTCAGCATTGTTCTGACGCAAGCAAAAAAAAAATCCTGACACAATCCCAATCTGAACATCTATGTAAGATATGTAGTAAAGAAATAACGGTGCAGAAGATACCGATACAATCTATCCTACTGCTTCTTACAATGGAACAGTTGCGGACAAAAGTTTAAAAATTATTAAAATTTTCATAAATTAAATCCTTAACTGGATGAAATCATCTATCAAAATGGAGTACTTGAGAATAAATTCCAAGATCTCAGAAAATAATTTTTGAAATTCACTAGAAATTATCAAATTATTCCAAATGAGGATACAGATTGATTGAAGACTGAAAACATTAGTTTCTGCTATTATCTAAGGCAGGTATTCTCAAGCGCCGGTCTGGTGGACCGGTGCTGGTCCGCGGAGAATTTTTACCTGTCCGCGTTAAAAAGATTCTTATTGAAAAAATTATCCTTTTTTTGTTAAACGATCCGCAAGATTTTTTAACAAGGTTTACTGGTCTGTGGGTCAAAAAAGTTTGACCACTAGATCTAAGCTTTACCTAGGAAACTATAGAATAGACAGGATATTTTAAAGCGTAGCAAACTTAATGTCTCCATTTCGAATCCAGTGCAAGGCCATCCTTATTATTTATTTCTTCACCATCATACAATAATCAGTAGCAGTTTAAACAGTGCATTTAAAAATTATTATGCTTGTATAAAAAACTGGAATCAAACTTAAAAATTACGTACAAAATATATGACCATACTATAGATACATAATATTTGGATATACTATAAGTGTATATTATATATATGTATGTAAGTTAATACTTCTTAAGTCGATTTTAAGGTAGGTACATGAAATTGAGGTCTACTTTCTTAAAATTTTATTTTAAAGTGTAAAAGTGCAATGACCTCTTCGATTTGAACGCTAAAGGTGCGACGTCGAATGGGAATGCATCTGCATCTATCTTAAAAAGTCTGAATTTCAATTCCAATAAGAGTAGCTGAATTATTATTTTGTTTAAACTTTTATATATCTTATATACAATCAAATCCCTTTAATTCGAATAATCTTTCTAAACTAGTCCATTTTTTTTCACACAAAGATGAAACTTTTTAGAAATATAAAAACCTCTAGATTTTAACTCATCTAAATTGTTATAAAACCAAGTTGCCCACATTGAAATAAATTTTCACTTTATGTAAAAATATTCTTCTTAATGTTGTTTAACAAATTAATATTGAGAGAAATTACGTATATACAGATGAGAGATGTTATAAAGTCACTCATATTGTAACGTGGCAATTTGTCCACGTTCCTATTTAATTTGTTATTAAAAGATCGAGCATTAGATACATAGAAGTATACGAATATGAGGAATATGAAGAAGAACCAGACATCCTGAGAATAGAAGTACAGGCCGCTATCAAAAAGCTTAAAGATAAAAAAGCAGTGGGAATAGATATGATATCAGCGGAGGATTGGTCTACATCCGTGGTAATTCCTCTATATAAAAAAGGCTCAACAACTTCCTGGTTGATTGTTTAACATATTTATTGTACTGTCGCAATCCCTAATTTTATGATTTGAAATAGCCAGTTGATTGTTCAAAACAACCTTTTCATTCTCACAATCCATTATTTTCATTTTAAGTTTATTATTTCCATTATCGCTAGCCATTATTTTCATTTTAAATTCATTGTTTTCATTCTGTAACAACGAATACCGACCAGTCTTACGAAGAGATTGTAGTATATTATTAAATATCCCTAAGCTGTAGGGGTCTTTAATTTGTTCCATTTGCATTTAAAGTCAGGCAACACTTTAACTCTTCTTGCTTGATCCGTTCTTTTATATTCCAAGAGCTCCAGCAACATCGTGAGCTTTAAACCAGAATTCATCTGTCCCATTTTTGTTCGGTTTGATAAATATGGTGCACTGAACGGCTGGAACACCGGGCATTATACTGAATGTTTTTTCAACGAACGACATTATTATTGACTTGGCACCGTGGCTTCCATCATCGGGATACTCCTGTTAGCCTAACCAACATGTTAACATAAAATGTCTACTGAAGCCATCCAGGATTATAGGATCCATGAATCGCACCCTTTAGATGTCTCCTGTTAGTAAATAATAGTTTCATCAGTTAAATGATCTGCTTTTATGGGATCCTTGAGAAAATCATGGTTAGTTATACAGTTGAAATATTACATGAATATAAATGAAATATGTTTTTTTATACTTAAATATGTGATGGTGCAATGCCAGAGAGTCTACATGCTCCAGACATTACTTGTTTACTGCGGAAACATATTGCCGAGTTTCTCCAACCAAACTACGACGGCGGTAATGGCACGGTATTATAGCCTGCTCTTAGATCATGGCTTTGTAGAATTTGTCGTGCCGCTTCTTTTTAACCTTTCTGGTGGATTCGGCGTTGTCTTTCTTCTTGAACGTTGACAATGATCTATCTTTTGTAATCGGCACTGGTCTTCTCTTTCGGTCTGTCATCTGATGATACTCCATGGACTGGTTCCAACCGTCTTTTTTTCTGACCGTTACTACCCGTACATTTCCATATGCTTCATGAGTGTCGATGATTTGGGCTAGCGGCCAGTTGCTTGGTTTTATGGTTTCTTCTTTGATGAGAATTTGACGTTGTCGCTTTGTAAAATTTGTCGGGTGGGTACCTCTTCTTCTTGACCCTCCTGTTGAATTCGGCGTTGTCTACCGCCTAATATCCCTAATCACACATGCGAGCAAGGCTAGCGCCATTCCTCTCTAGGCAAATTGCCCATGAGCAGATGGGCTTCATAAAAGGTCGTGGAACCCGCGAACAAATCTTAAATATCAGACAACTCAGGCAAAAAGATAGGGGTACTACACTCCTATGTATCTCTGCTTCATTGACTAAGAGAAAGCCTATGATAACGAGAAAGCCAGTGATAACATGTATGTGTGAATGGCATTGAAATGTATGGAGCTGAAGTATGGGCGGTTGAAGAAAGTGAGATGATGGAGAGAGTACAGACAAGTTGTATGAAAAGAATGTTAGGACTAGATAGGAATACGCCTAATGGTATTGTGCTGCAGGAAGTAGGAAAATATA
>WYDF02010640.1:0-13671 GCA_009867245.2 Adranes taylori
TGTCATATCTTAAACGTTGAGAAAATCTGATTTAGTGGCACTAGAACATACAACATTTATTTATGAGAAGGAATAGAATTAAAGGTACGTTATTTAGTTTAGATCGATGAAACATTTATGACATTATGTGATTCATCTTAGAATATTAAGAGAGAATCACGATAAGGACTGTTCACTCAAGAGCATAAAGGAACTGAAACGGAAAACTCATGACGAATACATGATTATCAGTTTGACAGAAATGGTGAAGTTATGTTTGTTAGATGGAGTACTGCAAGATAGTTACTGATATTGGTAAAAAAATTAGAAGAAATGTGCCTCTGGGAGGAGGTATCTAGTAGACAACGAGCAAATTAGGGCACAGGTAATATCGGAACCGGGTTTATGGTGTACAAGAAAAACAAAACGACAGTACTGAACTTTAACCCCATCAACGGACGATTTTGCACGCCTAGACTCAAAATGAAATTCTTTAATATGATTCATTTGTGCTCCTGCACCTACCGAAGATTCTGAAGATGACGAAAAAGAGACCTTTTGTACCCAACTAGAACGTACATATGGGAATACACCAGAGAACGACGACAAATTAATTCTAGGTGACATGAATGTCAAGGTTGGTTGTGAAGAAACCTTCAGGCTTTGTGTTGGAACCACAGTCTACACAAAGAGTGCAACAATAATGAACTCAAACTTGTCGACTTTCTTATCAGAAAAGATCTTTAAATTAGCAGCTATCATTTTAAAAAAATATAAGGCAACATGGCAATCACCAGATGGAGTAACAGCTAATCAAATAGATCATGTGTTGATCCACAGAAGACATACCACGGATATTTTGGACGTTAAGGCATGTAGAGGGTCCGACGCAAATACTGATCACTACATGGTCTTGATCAAGTACAAACAAATACTGATCACTACATGGTCTTGATCAAGTATAAACAAAAGATTTCTATGACAACTGGAAATCATTATCTGGGCCCTGATCTGGGCTTAAGATTTTAGCAAATGATGGAAGAAGAAATCCAGAACAATCTCGCTCCTGAGTATGAAGATCCTTAATTCGTTAAGACTGAATTGTTAAAGGTCACCGATGAGTTTCTCGGGTTAATCACAACACTAGGAGAAGCAGATGGTTCGACGATGACTGTGAGTGAACGAAATGAGGCTAGGAGGTAAACGTTGCAGAGAGACACAAGAGCAACCAGATTAGATTACAACAGCAAAATAAGACCGGTCAAGACCTTGTACAGATACAAAAAAAGGAGCCTCAGAAAGAGAGACTTAAAGAACTAACTGCCAAGCGAGGAAACTAAAGACATGTGAGGAAACTTTATAAAGGACTTAAGGAAGTTAAAAAAGGGTGGCAACCATACACAATTGTGTCGTGGCATTGGGGGGAACCTAATTGACGATCTAGATGGTGTCCTGGAAAGATGGAGAGGGTATTTTAGTGAGCTACTGAATACTAATAGAAACATCCAAGATACTCAACCTTTCGAGATGGAGGACATCGCACATAGGAACGGGTCGCAGCCTACACGGAAAGAGGTAGAAGAGGCCATCAAGAAAAAGACCAATCATTGCACCGCAGGAGAAGACCTACTCCCCGCAGAAGTGTTCAAGTATGGAGGAGCGACACTCACCGATGAAATGCACACCCTTATTAAAAACATTTTGTCAAGAGAGGAAATGTAAGAGGAATGAAGTATGTCAGTTATTGTACTTCCTACATAAAAAAGGCGATAAGACTCATTGCGGAAACTATAGAGGGATATACAAGATCTTCGCTCTTCGCTAAAGACCTCAACCAGAGATTAAAGGCTTACACAAAAGCTTCTATCGGCGAATACCAACGTGAGTTTAGACCTGGAAAGTCGACGACAAGTCAGATGTTTACTCTAAGGCAGATTCCTGGAGAAGCGCTATGAATACAGAGTAACAATTGACTAGCTGTATATCGATTTTAAAGCCGCCTACGACAGTGTATCCCGCCCAGTAGCTCTACCACGCAATGCGGGAACTTGGTATACCACAGAAACTGAGACATCTCGTACAAATAACGTTTCTCCATATGAAGAGTGTAGTCAAAGTACATGGAAAACTTTCTGAGCAATTTGATATCTACAATGGTCTCAAACAAGGGACACATTATCAGGAACCCTGTTCAATATCGCCTTGGAATTCGTCATAAGGAAATTACCAACAAACCAGCGAGGTACAATATTTAATAGAACATCCCAGAATCTCGTCTTCGCTGACGACATTGCTATGTTAGCCACACACACTAGACACCTAAACGAGAACGTAGAAACCCTCAAGAACGAAGCTAAGAAAATGGGGCTACATGTCAACAGGGAGAAGACAAAATATTTGATAAACACTAGGAACTCAATCAGATGGCGGAGCATTAACAAATTCAATGGTTAGCAAAGGGTCGATGTATTCAAATATTTGGGAGGCATCGTAACACAGAACAATGAAGTACCCGGTGAAATAAAAGCAAGAGTATCTGCCGGGAACCGGTGCTTCTTTAGCTTCCAAAAGTCTTTCCTTGTCTCTAAAAAATTTAACTTTTGGTGTACAAAACCATTATCAAGCTAGTGGTCTTGTATGGCTCAGAAACCTGGACTGTCAGGAAAAAAGAGGAAAACCTACTGTACGCCTGGGAGAGGAAAGTCCTTCGTAAGATTTTTGGTGATAAGAATCAATAAAGAATTGGAAGACCTCTATAATGGTCCATGCTCCATCGATCATGTCAGACATCAAAGCAAGAAGACTACGTTTGCTCGCTCACGTCCAGAAAATGGTAGATTAGCGGATACCAAAAAAGTTCTTAGCTCAAGGCTTGTAGGAAGAAGATCTGTAGGCCGCCATAAATTTAGATGGCTGGATGACATAGAGGAGGACCTTCGCATGCTAGGAGTCCGAAACTGGAGACAGTTGGCAAACCGGAGAGACGACTGGCGAAAATCTGTAGTAGACAAGGCCCGGCACTGTAGCGCCATCAAAGCAAGCATATAAGATGAAAGTACAACAAGCTGCTCTTCCTGTTGCGTGGTAGTTATATAACTCGTGAAAGACATGGCATGTACACGCATTTAGGGTAGTACATGGACCAAATTGGAATTACTGAGTTTTAGACATGCGCATTCAGTCATTTATTTAAAACCGGATATTGGAAAAAGTAGCCTAAACGTCTGATGACTTCTCTACCAAGTCAGATGAGCTGGTCTCCGCTAAGTTTGATGGAATTCAGCATGTAATTGCTCCATATGAAGTGTTTCGTGTTATAACTGTTCGTGCTCAAGTGCAGTACCCTACTCATAACAGTGCCATAATATGCTTTACTCATACTCGTAGATCCCATTATCCTACTTAGAAGATGACCATTATTTTTGAAATAGTCGAGTGAAGGATGAGTGATCCTTTAGTTAAACTTTGATGCTTTTTCATTTAAAACACTCTATGTATGTATCGCATATAACTAACATGACAATATTGAATTAAGCATGTTAGAAACTCTAATTTTAAATTTTAGAAAATAAAACGTTTGTTTAAAATTCTATTACAGTGTGTTTAAATATTATACATGCATTATTAACTAGTCACACATGACCGCTAAAATAACTAGGCTAATTTAAAACAGAGGTGGAATACAAACAGTTATTCTGTTCACGTCAAAACTTTTAATACATGAGTTGCGTTCAGATTATTTTCATAATTAAATTATATGTGTAAAATAAATATTTTACTTTTAAGATTTATTTGTATGAGATTAGGCTAAAGGAAAATAAGAAACCAAAAAATTTATTTAAAAAGCTTTACACATCAGTATATTGTTCCCTACATTTCAAAGAAAAAGGAAAACCAAAATGTGAACTTCTGATTTAAGTAAGCTCTGCACGCCTCTGCATTTAATGCAGCATCAATGCTCTAAAAGGAAATACTCGCAAAAATACTTCTGTGCGTAAGTTTGCCCGCCAATTCGAAAGGTTCAAACCTTCTCTTCCACTCCGAGAATTATAGCAACGAATTAAATCTAAATGTTTTGATCCAGTACATGTATCATGAATTTCAACTCATCTCAAAATTAATATGTCTCCCTCATAAAATTACAACCTGGAAACGTACTGATAACAGCATTTGCTAATCTGTAACTGTTAAAGTGGTATTAGCTTCTGAACTCATAACAGAAACTAGTTCACATGCATTTTCAAATTATTGTTAATCGTAAGTTTAATTTCACTGGGAATACATATCAGAACTGCGAGAAAATAAACAACTTATATAATATAAGAATTATTCAACACCACTTGCGAGATTTTCATACCTCAATTCATCCCTTACATAGTTGTGATTTAGACAGTGTTTAAAATATCAGCTAATACTGTCAAGATGATGCTAATACTAATATCAGCTAAGCTAGTACTGAAATATCAGCTAATATTTAGAGGCAACCAGTAAAACAGCAAATCAAAACATTGAAAAAAAGCTTCGCACATTAGTAATGAGGCCGTTAGAAACAATAACAATACATCTGAATATCCAAAAAAAAACTTATTGGAAACGAAAACAGGGAAGAAGAAAGTCCTGACTGAAAAACCTGAGAAAAAGGTTTGGTGAAAAGACGACAAAGTAGCGGCCAACAAAGTTTAAAATAGTCAACATGATCGTCAAGTTTAAGAAGAATGCGACAACTGTGAATAGTAGTACTACTCCTGAGAACCCCTACTCCCCAAAATATCACGACCAACTCTCGTAAGTAATATGAAATTGAAAATTTACAGTCTAATAATTTTTTCTCTTCCCAAATTATAATTTTATACAAACATTAATTTATACCTGCTTAAAATATTTAAAATAGTTCATAAAACATAAAAGATTGTAGCAGACTGTAAAGCTGTTGACGCATTGAATTAAATAACAATAATAAAACATGCTCCGGATGGGTTATTTAAAAATAAACTATAAATCTGAATGCGTCTCAAATAAGATAAGTTACGAGTGTGTTGTCGCACCCGCCGTATTTGTTGGCCAATTTTTTCCTCTCGCTAGCTACTTTTAATATCAAAAGAAAAATATAATTAGAATCAATCTTCGTTAGCCAAATAGTATATAAATTAACCGTGCGATACATACAGAGTGAATTAGTTAATTTAAATAAGCAAATCATTTTTATGAAACAATAAATGTATTGTGTTAAACGTTTAAGTCTCCCTTTTTATATCGAAAAATCATCAAAAACTGTAGATTATTTTTAATCTATCAAAAATTTCTATTTACACAATTTAAATGACTATTATTTATTTTCATTAAATTGAAAATAAAGAGAAACTAGTAATCCTACCACTGGCGCACCCAAGTGGGTGGGGTTAGAACCTCCTCGAAATCTTTTACCAGCATTACAAGGTTAGTAAGTTTAGCCTATTTTAGTCTTAAAAAAACGGCAACAAAACACCCCCCGAAAAATATTTCTGTGTGCGCCAGTGAATCCTACCCATGCAATATTTTGACCTGCTCATGTCTCTAATTGTCAAGACTCGTGGCGGCTGGTTGGGAATAAAAGTGAAATAGGGGTACCAGGAACCACCATTAGTCGGTACGCTGTCGTACAACGATGAACCTACGTGTATGTAAGATTCATGAAGCAAGTTCAGAAGAACTGGAGATTTTACATGTAATAGGCAAGCAGAAAATAAACACAAAGGCCTGGCTCGGAAACCAGGAAATGAACTTTTACGACTTATGCTCTTGTGACGTTTCTAATTTCCATGGCAATGAATAAATAAATTGCACATTAAACTGCATTAACAAAGGAAAACCTAATAATAAATAAAGTTGGTGCGTAAATTTGTAATTTGTAAAAATATAAAATGTTGAGTCACCCAGTTCTAGCACAAATTTTTTGCGAAACAATTATGTTTTATAGATTTATTTCTGTTTGCAACTTAACACATAAAAATAGTTTTAGTAAATTGGATATTTATGATCAATTAACTTTAAAATATTACTTATAATCAAAACATAATACAAAAAATATAACACTGGTCTGGTTTTTTGTTTGAACCAAAATTATTGTGTAAAAGCGTTGATATAATGTATATTTATTTAGTATAAGATTTTATTATAAAATACAAATAATAAAATAAACAATAAAAGATAATTTGTCAATAAGATCGTCTTACATTTTGTAGCAAGTGATTTTAGAATGTAATATTTGTATTCATTAAAACCACTCACAGCAATACATAAGTTGTTAAAGTGAGATTCATAACTTTATGATACAAGTTGTATAAAGAACCAGTACCATTTTTCGGCCATCGAGCAGATCATAATAATACAGAATTCATTAGCTAGAGCGAATAAACAGAGACATTTTCTTAAAAGCCATTTTTTTAAAGCAGCTCCTTGAAGTGTAATGAATGAAATAAGAATCTACTTTGTTAGCATTTCTTTTGAATTAACAAGTAAATCATTTGGTTATAAATTCTATGAATAAAGTAAAGAAGCTACTTTAGACTAAAGGAACTGCTTGGGTTGCTGCGAACAAAGATCTCTGCATAATAATAAGGAATTCTTACATTTTGAAGATAGTATAGATTTTTTGATCAATTAAATAGTATATGTCTTTTTTACCACTTGCCAATAAGCAACGAAATCCGAAATCCAAGGTAGTACTATATTACTACAACAAAGACTAATATTTCTGTACGATATTTTTCGGAGATACTGGATTTTTAAACTGATTCGCAGATATTGAATCCAATAAATAACCATGTGTAAAACTGTGCACTATGAGATGTATAAAATAGCAAAAACACACAAACGTCTGGATTTATTATCCTAATTCAAATGTATTTTTGCATTCTGGCTAATGAACATATACAAGCCACTTTACGCAAATTTGGAAAACTTTAATTTACAGCACGCTGAGGATCGTTTCACAGCATAGCAAAGAGTACATGGAAAGAGCTATATTTTCTAGCAAATCAAACTTTCACTGATAAAGGAGTCTAAAATCACTTGCTTTATATACCTCTTAAAAGATCAAGAAAAAAAAACTCACGTTCATCATCATCGTAATAATTTTAACTAATAACTATAAATCTAATGACTAGATTATATTACTGTTTTATTAAAATATCATGCAGTGGTATTATATTATCACAGATAAGGTAATATAATAGTTTAGGTTAATAAAGACTAGAATATTAATATGACAATAACAAATTATGAGAAACTGCTATATCATTTTAACGTCAAAATTTTTTAAATTCAATAGACAGTTGAAACATATTTAAATTGCAATGTATCATGTAGTTACGTACAGAAAAGTCAGTCAACTTTTATTAAAAATTAATTAATTATATTAATTACAAATTAGTTCCGTATTTATGTTTATATCTAAATTTAAATAGCTTACTTTAAAAAATGTATTGTATAAATAAAATTTGCAAGCAACCTATATAAAAGTAAATTAATAAACTGCTTAATATAAAAAATAATTTTAAAATACGAAATAAATATAATAAAGTACAGACTTTTCCATAAGCATACTATTATGATTATCAAATAAATTTATTAATTAATACTAAATTTTAACTATTACCTACAAATAATTTAAGGTCACTTTATAATTTGGTCAACTCTATGAGCACAGGATAGTGTATATTTTCATCATAATCACAATTATCTAACAATTGTAAATGCTTTTCCCATACAACATTATTATAAGTAATGACTTCGTTATATAGAAAACCTTTCTGTATACATTGCACCAAAAAACTGTTCAGTGTATGTCCACGTCTGGGAGCCATGATCAATGCCAATCCATCTTGTTTCAATAGCTCCCAGAGACAACCAATTAAATCTGCTCGAGCCTCATCAAAAAACAAACAATCTGCACACAAAATTATATCAAATTTGTTTTGCCCACTATACTCAGACCATTTTAAAACTGAACAATTTACTGGACAATCGAAATTATTAAAAGCCAAACTGATATGTACATTTTCTACTGATATTTTGTTACCATCTGTCAACAGAACTTCTTGCGGAGCACCATATTTAGCACAAAACAACCCAGCTAAACAAGACATGCCTCCACCCAACTCAATAATCGATTTATTTTTGAAGATATGTAAATTTGAAGCTACATAAAAAGACAGTGTTTCCTCTGAAGGCCAAATACATATGTTACCTGTATTATTAAATCCCATCAAATCTTCAGCTGAAAAGGTTCTTATTCTATGGCCTACATTAACATAATATTCTATACCTTCAACTAACATTGAATACTTGTACCAAATTCGTTTACTAGCTAATATTATTAAAAAATTATCGAGTTCTGGTACATGAATATTTTCAATTTGCTGGGTTTTCAAAAGCATGAAGGAAGATATTCGGCGGACAGAATATTCATCAGTTGGACTAGTAGGCTCACTACCAGATGGGCTCTGTGGAACGTAAATTAATTCATATTTTTCAAGCTGCATAATCTAAGTAAGTTTTAAGACAGACCTTTAGAGCTTTAGCCAAAATGCCCCATCGCCTGCGTGCTACCTTTTTCTTGGAATTGTTGATAATTAAAGTATCTGTGATAATACTTCTATTTGCATACACCTCATTATTGAACATACTTTTATCCATAAAGTCATTTCATTTGCCTTAGTCTTCGTGTACTATGCCTGAAAGGCATATAACATAAAGTTAAATTCCTTCATACTTTTTCAATACCTCACAAATTCATTGATATAAGAGAATAATATAAACGTACTTACATTGTTTTAACTTTTTGTTGTCCCGTTGTTTAAGTTATTACAAAATTATATGTATTGCACGACTTGGAAAATCAATGGAAACTTCATAATGTAACGTTCGGTGTTTACAGACTCTCTACTTTTACAACTTACATGTTCCTTCACTCTACAACAAAATTCTAAAACACATCCAGTGTTGCCGCGGCGTTTTTTCATTTATGCTGAATGGGGCCCTAAAAGTGTACCGAATCGGGAACCCTTTCTACTGAAGCCACTGAAAAACTCATGTTGCTCTGATATGAGCCTTTTTTGAAAATATAGTACTGTCGTACTGAATGTGCTCAGTTTGTGCTGAAATTGGTACAATTGTATCGAAACAGAGACAGTGACAGTCGAAAATTGAGAAATTAAAACCGAGAATTTTTGTGGTTGTTTCTATAAAAATTTGTTTGAATACCATATTTTGCAGGGGGTTTTAGAAAAAAATTGAAAAATGTTTGAAAAACGTATTTCAAGTACAATTACGACTTTTCTCACCTTTTGGGTGGGTTTAAACACCCTAAAACCCCCTACTGCGTACGCGCTTGAGCATAACAGTTGAAAATAAATATGACAGAAGTACGAGATAGAAGAAACATTTAGGTGACGTATATCAAAATTGATTTCTAAAACATATGTTTTGTCGCTATCTATAAAAGAAATAAAAAATTACATGGAATCAGATCATCATATTTTCTTCTGATTTTAGTATAGGCCGAAGAATTGCACCCAAATAAGTTATAAGCATTTATAAGGGGATTACAAAATTTCAAATGATTTATATCAGAAAATATTAATGACTAATGACACATACTTAATATTTTAAATATATAAAATATATTTCCTAAACACGGATTATATCTAAAACTAACTAAAGCACTAATAAAATATACTCTTCTTTGCATTACACAGGAAAATAAACAAACAATATTAATCGGTAATAAGCCACCAGGCGTAAATAGGCTGATATAAAATAATTATACAAATATAGAAGCTTGCGCAAAGAGCTTTGAAAGGGAATTATGATTTAAAAACATATATCTTATGTTGTTGTTTGCACATTGGTACGACGTAAAACTGTAATAAAATTAAGCCCTTTGACAGATGTGAGAATATTATCTAATTATCCTTTCTCAATCAAGCTTTTGAACCCTGTTTTAAACATCTTAAATAGTAAAATCATTTATTTTCAATTGGGGAATATATAAATTAATTTAGAGGTATCAGTATTTATTGTAATGTTTACTTCCTAAATGTCTAGTTTTTTTATTGGTTCTCGTTATTTTATAAAACATAGTTAACAATTTACAATACGCTATTTTTAATTAAGATATTTATTCCTAATTAATATGTGGTATGTATTTTTTGCTAACTGAAAATAAGTTTAATAATTATTTCATTAGTAAAAATGTAAATATTATGTTGTTGTATGTTTAAGTAGCTCACATGAGCTATAAATTAAACATTAAGCACTATTAATCTAGCATTTGCTTATTTATTAGTTTAGTTGCACAAATAATAGTCGCTTTAATCGTGTTAGTTGATTTTATTGGAAATTGGTTTACTGAAATATCAATATATAAACAAGAAATATTGTTTTTGGATAAAAATATAATTGGATTCTGAAATGTCGGTCTAGAAGCGCTTAACAGTATTTACGTTTGCTTAGATAACTTTAAGCTCGCTGAACGCGCCCATTAAAATTAAAGTCGAAACCTAAGGTAACGAAATAATGGTTGAACCCGTCGCAAGGGACAGATGACCAAAGAAATGTGTTCGATTTGTTTGTTAGAAACAACGTCAGAAAAAGATGTTTTTTTGGTTCTGAAGGTTCAAAACAAAATTTTGATTACTGGATAAATAAAAAATATTTATTCATTTTAAAAATGTTAGAAAGTTTTTGCCGGTGTTGTTTCAAACATGGTAATGGGTATCAAATTTGTGAAACCTTTTATGGTAACTGTACTTTAAAAAATATATTTAATAAGTTTTCTCCGTTTAAAGTAAGTATGTTTTATTATTGTCCTGTGTGTTGTCGTTTTTATCTATTTTTGTTTGATTGTATAAATCATAGCTATAGAGATGTTTATATATACAGTATTCGCAAAAATACCCATTCATTTTAATATTAAGATTTTAATTTCGTAAATTACATGTTCAAAATGTGCACCATTAAACCACAAACATGCTTCATAACGATTTTGCAGATCATTGAACATATTCCTAAACAGTGGTTGATGCAGTTGTTGGAAATAAGTTATTATTGCTTGCCGTAGTTCTGCAAAAGTCGTCGGCGCCTCTTCAGACCGAAATACTGACTCATCCGTCATACCCCAAATGTATGCATCAGGTGGCGTCAGATCAGGTGAATATGAAGGGTACTCGAAATCAGTTCCACGAGAAATTATTCGGTCAAGAATATAACCTGGTCAAGAACGCGTTCTTCATTAGCAGCGTTTGTACAAATTGTTCTTCGACGACCTGAAGAACCCTTGTGCTGACACAACACACTACCAGTATGACGGAATTTCTCAACAATTGCCAACATTACACTTTTACTAGGTGCAGCTTTATTAAATTGCTGTCGATAATTTTCAGAGACTTGTTTCAAACTTGGGCCATTACCCCACCCCGTCCACTTCCGTATGAATGGAAATAATGCTCTACTATAAACACCTTTTCTTCAGTTGTCAGAACCATTTTCAGAAGGATTTTAACACACGCGTTATGTTATTATCAGTTTACATTAACAGAAACAGTTAACGACAAACAGACATATGCAACGCCATTCAAGAGCCAACCATATTTCGGTACTGTTTATTTTGGCGAATATTTTACTTTGATTTTAACAATTTATAGATTTTAATCTATAAAATATTTTATGAATGACATTTTACTATTTATTCTTTAGATTTATTTCTTATTTAATTATCCGCATTTTAGTTTGCAATTTGATTTTCTATTGATTCACTAGTTGTGAATTATGGCTTTATTATTTATTCCTTACATTTAATTTGGTTTTATTTCATTCGTCCTATATATCGATATGTTTCAATGTTTGAAGACTCATTTTATGTTTATGACCTAACATTCTTTCTATCAAAGTGTTCAACAATAGTTTGTTGTTGCTTGTTTGTACCTGAATCATTTGTTTTCTTTCTACTGCCTTTATTATTTATGGTACGTTGTACTATGGAAATTTTGTTTGACACTTTGTTTTTTGTATGTTATAATGTTCGGATATGTACATTACTAGCCGCCCATGAGTTTTAACATGTTTGGTGTCACCAGTTACAACATTCTTTTCAGATAGATTCGTGTGTTCTTTTTAATAATTGGTTTGCGCTGTTACTTTCGTCTTTACTGTCCTCCTTTATGTTTAATTTATGGCTTTTTGCATTTTAATTTTTCTTCATTAGTTTACGTATATTGGTTTTTAAGATTGTTTTACTTAAATTAATGCTTATTTTGATTTTTAGTTAGGTTGTTTTACAATATCCTGTTATTATTATTTTAAGCTCATTGTGTGTACAGGTTGTTTGTATCACTTTTAGATAACGAATACAGATCCGTTTTCCAAAATATTTTGTAACGAATGTGTTGTGATTTTGTTGAACTTTGAAGCATATATTAATACATTTCGAGAATCGACAAAGCAATTTCGAGAATATTTAGAGACACACACTGAGTCTTTTAATCTTGTAAACAATTTTAATGAGATTAGTACACCACAATATACGACGACGGATCATGATTATTATGACAAGAAAATTGAATCACAAGAATTCGCACTTGAAGAAGTTGTTATTATAGAAGAAAATTCAGAATTGTTATATTCAAAACAAACTGATCAACATAGTCCAAATTTTGACAAAAAAGATGTAAATTTTACTCAAGTGTATGTAAGTGACAATGATGCAATAAAAGTTGAATCAAGTAATGATTTAGTATGTAATGGTTCTAACAGTGGAGAAGGGAAATTTGCGACTATACCTTTTAGCATTGCAAGAAAATCACATTCTAACACAACTGATTTGTTAGAAGAGTCTAGTGATTCTTGTATTTGTGAAGTTTGTGGTAAAATGTTTTCTAAGTTAAAATATCTTCGGAAACACGTCCAAATTCACTATCGAAAGACGACTTATAAATGCATCGACTGTAACCGGCTTTTTTGGTAAGTTTGTAAGTTTACATTTATATATTCACAATTTTTGTATGCTTTATCAGCTACACAGCGAAAATGACAAGTACGATCAACATGGAAATTGGCTATTTTATATCACGGGTTGGCACACTTAACGTTGGAGGTTTAGTTTTTTGATGAAAGTGTACTTGAGGGCGTCTATGTTTTTAATGACTTTTTGATCAACACATTTTATTAAGGCTACTATTAAATTATCGTTAAATATTATATTTTTAGAATGTGGGCTATAAACGTGTATTATATAGATGGTTAACGTCTATTATATAACCGGTTACAATAACATTATTGTTGCACACTTTATGAGAATATGTATTCTGTTATTCTCTCTAATTATATTCTGTTATAAATTATGTTCTATTTAAATTGATAATTTTAGGCGAAGAGGTTCTTGGAGACGTCACATAAATTTACATTACAATCGGAAATCTTATGTCTGTGAAATTTGTGGAAAACGTTTAAACGATGTCGGTGCACTTAATGTACATAAAGAACATGTACATTTCAAGACTATTAAATATAAATGCGATTTATGTCCTATGGTAAAGTGTCCATTAGATAATTCTTTGTATAGCTAAAGATAACACTATACAACAAATTTTAAGTTTCAAAAAAATTCATGAAAGCCAATATCTTTTTTATACTAATTCGACTGTGCTGATTTCA
>WYDF02010651.1:0-13670 GCA_009867245.2 Adranes taylori
TATTAGGGAGCTTGAGAAGCGTGGTTCATATTCTCCAGGTATTCCACTAACTATTCTAAAATGATATTGATTTATAACTTATTAATATCTTGTGTACAACCGTTAAGCGGAAGTATGTTGGAGTATATTTTTCTCATCTTCAAAAGGTGTTCTGCGTATCCCAGCTTTCTCCGTCCTAGCGTCCTAGCTTTCTCCGTCCTAGTCTCCGTCCACTGATACGTACACTTATCAGTGTTTAACTGTTTTTATATATCACTTTGCCACGTAGAAGACACACATCTGTTACTCCCATTTCTTTACTTAAACCACCCTGCTGTTTAATCATCTGACTTCAGCACTACGAGCGCTTTCATCCTACCCCATGATTGCTTCGGCACTATTAAAACAAAGCAGATTCCATGTCTAATACCAGCAAATAGAAGTTTCTTCCTATACTTAACTTTTTTTGGATAAAGTAATTGATTGTCATTATGGTGTCTGCAATACTTTCATCCCAAATAAATCGTATATAAGTTCTTGATAAGACATTTAAATCCTTTAACTCATTTTCGTGTTTACAATTCTAGCATACAATTTGTAATCCCATTTATCACAGTCACTCAACTAGTAAATTAAAATATGTAAATTTATAATAAACACTACAACGCAATAACTTTATTGTAATTGTTTTCTTTTATTATTTTAGCTCCAAAAAGGTCGAGTTACGGCAACGGTGCCGGTTATGGTGAAGGTGCCGGTTACGGTGAAGGTGCCGGCTCCGGTTACGGTGAAGGTGTCGGCGCCGGTTACGGTGAAGGTGTCGGCGCCGGTTACGGTGAAGGGGCCGCCGCCGGTTACGGTGAAGGTGCCGGCACCGGTTACGGTGCCGGCAGCGGTTACGGTGCCGGCAGCGGTTACGGTGCCGGCAGCGGTTACGGTGCCGGCAGAGGTAGCCGTTTCGGCGCCGGTTACGGTGACCGCCGGTGAACGCCGGTTACGGTGCGGTTAATGTTCCGGCAGAAGAGACTTATAAACGCGTGTAAAAGCAGACGAAGAAGGGTAAGTTCAACTTTTTATCTTTCACATACCATAGATGTATATGTAATATGTTATACAGTAAACGTGCAGGTATATGAAAGATATAATATTCATGTTTTGAGAATTTTTCCTATTTCACCTTAGAACGTCTCTTATATAAAGCATTTTTGAAAGATGGGGTCGTAAGGGACAATTTTCCACAAAACAAATATTTAAAAAAATATTCTTATTTCAAATGTAAGAGAAATGTGTATTTTAGGTAAAAGGTACGTGCGTATGGATGTAGGTTCAAAGATTACTCCTAACCTATTGGATCAAATTTGATAATCAGGTGCGCACAATTGTTCAAGAGCGGCTTTTTCTTAATAAATCCAATATGACGAAACTGCGCCATTTTTTTTTGCTAAAATTTCAATTTTCATATTAGGAGGCTGAAAGTTTACAAGCATAAAGTATCTCGTACTCTGCATCGAGTATCATGTAGCCAACTGTTACAGTATGCGACGTTGCCACGTTTAAAATTTAAGAGACTTTTAATATATTTCAAAAACTATAAAGGATAAGTTATTCGAATAAACTTTATTGCATAGACTACCCATAGCCTCTTCTATATTATTTGAAACATTTTTATCTAAACTCATTTAACATGTATATAGGGTGTTTTGTGCTTTTCGCAAATTTTGCAATCCATTTGCTCGAAAACTTTTCTTGTAATCTTGTGTCGAAAGTACTTTTAATATTTAAGCGACTAGGTCAGTTTAAAATAAACACCTCAAAACAACGGAGTAATTTTGCCTTGAAAAATAGTGCACTACCCTAAATATCTCGGTTCTTATGGAAGTTGGAAAACCTATACAAGACTGAGGAACCTCAATTTTACCAATGTAAACAATTTAATATACTAAAGGTTTTGAGCAGTAAAATAAATTTCACAAAATTTTTATTAACACCCACCATATTTTGACACAATTTGATAGCCCTTGTGATTGGCTTTAACATGGCACCACATATGAGGGGTCCAGTACTTATAGTTCCAAAGATGTGACTTTTAATAACTAAAAACTTTTCAATTTCTCGTTATGGCAATAGAGATTAGCCATTAGTATGCCATATAAATCGTCTACACTACAAATACGTGGACCCATGAATTCCCCGGTCCCCATATAGTCCTACAGCACGGACAATCTTGCTGTCTGTTTGCCGCGGCCTGCGGCTGTTCTTGACTCTCTTTCGATTCTAGTAATTTCTAACAGAATGCGATGCACGCCAGACTGCACGCCAAGAGCTATTGAATTTGACTACTCATGATTCCAGCTACCCATGAATTGTCCTACCCATGATTCTACCTGTTCTAGCAGTTGATACACCTCCATTTTCGTCAATTTGAATTAAAAATTCCATAAAAATTACTCCTATCTGTTCATATATTTATAGGAAAAAGTTTGTTTTCCAAATTTTGATTTTCCGTCGTATAAACCTTTTCCCACTTTTTGTGGTCAAAAACGGTTGTAATCATTCCATCTACTGCAGTAGGTAGTACTGAATCCCTTGAAATGTTATAAATATTTCCATGTATTTGTTATGATTAAGAACATTTTCGTTAGTTTCCATTTTTCGTTTCTATCTTTATAAAAATTTATTTACGCTGTGCATTCGTTGTAGTAATGTTGATCCCGTTTCTTTCACTGGCATCTTGAAATTTACTTAACACAATAACAACATTGATAAAACATTTGTTTTACAGACCTCTCTCTAATAATCACTTGTGGACAAAAATTAACTTCTTTCTTATACAAAAAGAGGAGTAACCGAATCTGGAAATATTTTTAATATTGATGAGAAATCTACTTTCGGATATTTTCTATCAGCCTGGAGATTTATGTGGTACTCGTTTGAAATTTTTATAACTTTTATAACTAGCTATATAACTCGGACAACTAGAAAATTATACATTTCATTCTGACAGACATAGATTCTGGTGGTATGTAATTTTCTGGTGTGTTTTGTATCTGGAACATTTCTCTTTTTGGTCTAACAATAGTCAGCAAGCATGTTAGAATTCCATTTACCTTGGTACCTTTTTCCATTGTACAAATTTGCTCATAAAAATTGCGCCGTGCTCGACGTTTACAGGTCCACGATTTTCTGGGAAAAAATCTAAGTGAGTGTCTAAGAAATCCATTTTTAAATTCAAACATACATTTTTGAATGTTACCAAGCTGATTTTTCTAGTGATTCAATAGTACATCGAAAAGTTCATCAGTCATTAGAAATCGTATTTGTAGCGCGATAAAAATCCCTTATTTTAGCTTAGCATCGCTGATTTTGGAAAATTTTGATTTGAAGTACAAGAATCCATCAGAGTTTTTATCCAGTGCTTTTACGAAATATTTCATCAATCCTAACTTAATATGCAATGGAAGTAAATATATTCTAACAGGATTTACTAAAGAGACATGTGTCGCATTCTTCTCCCCAGGGATAAGGGATTTGCGATTAGGCCACAATTTTGTAACTTAGTGATTCTTTTTATCTCTGTTGTCCCATGAGAACAAAAATACTAAAATTTCGTGTACCCAAAATGTAAACCAAGCATTAAAGCAATAACCTTCAGATCACTTCATATATACTATTTATATTTTTCATATTCATTTTCTCTAACACTAGTTTCATATTTTCATATGTCTCTTTCACATCAGCGGCATGCACTATAGGTATTGATGGAAGTTTCTTGCCAATATGTAGCAACATAGCTTTTAAACTAACTTTGGAAGAGTCTATAAACAGGCGCCATTTCTAACATCTTGTTGGAGTAAATTCAATTCGTTAAGTGTAGAAGAAAAAATTTCAGATTGTTGTTTAGACGGGTTTAAATCCCTGATAAGGGAATTAAGGTCTTGTTGATTTGAAAAGTAAAGTTCTGATGAACCACTGACTTCATATGTAGGATCACTTCTCTTATGGCCTACAACATTTTCCGTTCATCTTTGTCAGAATCAGAGCAACTTAGGGCTATATCACCATCAAATACTGGTACTGGGTATTCGTATTGTTCACTGTATAAGACAGGCCTCATTGCAGATCGCAAATATGAATTATTAGCTATATGTTTTGTTTTAGATTTGATTCCCTTAATCTTTGTTAAACAAAAATAACGTTAAGTGATCTGTTAATTGTTAAGTGATCTGTCTGTTACCTCCAACTCATAGGAATTGCAAAAGGCATATGGTTTGTACCATTTCCCTTCCAGTCAACAGCAGTCTAACACATGAAATACAGCATATATTCGAGGCCCAGCTTTTATCAAAATCACCAAGTTGACAGCCAAAATAAAGTTCATAACATTTACGCACAAGTGGCATGAATTCGCCTCTGTATCTAAAAGTCAGTTCACTGGAAATGTAGCAAAAATTATCCACACCATTTAAGCACTTTCTGTTCATAATAAAAAACTAAAATACTTCTCGACACCAAACACAATACAATTTTAAATGAAAAATTAGGAAGAAACGCACAAGTAGTATGTATTCATACTAACACGCTCACGTCCACTGCAACGGCTACTGTTCACGTTTTTGATGCACCCCAACAGCAGATAAAAAATATCTGCGAATGTAGAAACTAGGTTACGTCGTGTTCCTCTACTTTCAAAATATGCAGAATGACGTCTTATACTTCTGAGTAAAACAGCATATCACTCCTTTAAATATGAGGTGATTACAACCGCTACATACAAGTTAAATGTTTCTATGAACAATGATAATTTTAAAAGTAGTTTTTGAAAAGCACAGAAAAATTGTGCCCGATTGACAAATTCTGATTAGATATTTGAATTCAGGATACAAATATGCACTAGAATCACTATTTAGATATCTTGTGAAAAAAATCATTTCGACCAGTGTAAAGAAAGTATGATAATGTTTTTTTGCAAAAGTACTAACAGTCTGCAAATAATTTTACAAATTATTAAAATTTTGCCCAATTATGTTCATTAATTTTATTTTCATTATAATCAGGTATTGTTCTATCATTTGATAGTGAGGTTACAATATTTAAAATATATTTATAATACAAAATTTGTATACTAATACCTACCCTTCCAATATTTTCTAGTTGGCTAATAAAATTTTAGGGTAATGAACAACTCACATAAAATAAATTAATAGGGTAATTACTTTAAATTTAATTTATTCTGGGAAACCCCAAAGTTATAAACGCTAAAACCGCGAACAATTTCAAATCATCTATTAGCATTTAATAATAATTATTTCTTATATTTATATAAAGTAGATATTTATATATTTTCACAAATTTAAATTCATACAGTATGTACTAATTATCACATCATTATTATTTTCAGGTAAATACTAAGAGGAGCGGTTGTTGCTATAAGTGGAGTCATGGAGTTATTTATGGGTTCTTTATTGAATTATGGACTTTACTGGATTTTTTGAAAATAGATATAACTTTTACTCTTGCGCGTTTATAACAAATTTTCTTGCACAAACATCAATAAAAATTAATTGCACCGTAAAGAAATGTCTTTTAGCTTTTAGCCTAAATTATTTACCATAGTAGAGTTGAAAAAAGAATTCATGTCAAAATTAATTTGATTATTAGTGATAACCGATAAGGGCCAAATTTATATAAATTTAAGGACATTGAAATTAACATTTCTTGAAAGTAACTTAAAGAGTACGTCCTCATCCGGAAATTATACCCAAACCCCTTTTAGCCTGTTCAATTATGCAGACCACTACACTATCTAGCATATTAATTCAGAAAATGTGTTATGGAAGCGTGGAAGAAGATGTAAATAAAATTGAGAAGTGGATGAATGATATTGAGGTGCAAGAACGTTGGAAAAGATTGAGGACTGGGAGACATAGTAGGAAATATTTCAGGGGAGGGAATGCCAGGGTATATGAAACAGGTGTAAGCATGAAGCAAAAAGAATGATTGCGCAATTTAGATGTGGGAGTGAGGAAAGGAGAAACAGATATTGAATAGATGAGAGTGGGAGGATATCCTACATATCCATGTGAGAGAGATGAGAAAAAATTGGAGGTGAATGCATGTACGGGAATGAACTCGAGTGATGAAGAAAGATGTTTGGCGGATAATGTAAACGTGTGTTTTGGGAAGAGGAATGAAACGTATAGGGAAGAGTATTAAGGGGATGAAATGAAAGGAAAGATTCCTTAATCCTGCTAAGAGAAGAGATAAGAGGATTTTGATTTAGCTCCAAAGGTTTTTTGACTGATTTGATTGAACAATTACTGTTATGTAGTCGCATTACTAGTGTAATATGAATTTAAATATAAAAATAATGTATGTTGAAAGATATAAAATATATTTAAATAAAAATTTAGTAGATATACTAATTTTGTTTGTTATAAAAGAAACTTCGAATATAATTTAAAAGAATTTGGACGATATTTCATTTCAATGATACACAAGATCTCTGTTAATTAAATCCTAATATGGCTTGCCATAGATAAGAATCCAATAATCCCCCTTTCGTTTTTGTTTTGAACACGCCATTGTAAAACTTCAATAGTTTAAGACTATCTAATATTATCTCGAAACAGAATTATGCACGAATTGTATAATAATTTTATTCTAATGCATAATTATTAATTGTTTAAAATATAAAATTGCAAAAATATGAATTAGGTAAATAACATGTTTAAAAAAAAAACTATTTCAGCAATAAATATTTTTAAACTAACTTATATTGAAACACATTGAAGTAGAAAATACACGTAAAGATATATTAATTAGTTGTAATAATTTTCTCAAATTTAATTTTCTCAATTTTTTTTTTAATTTTAGCAAATTCTCCTCGTTGTTGATAGCATTTATTTTCTTTATTTACAGAACAACATATTTGGTTCAGGTTACTATTTGTACATAAAAGAATTATATGTAACAACAATTATTAGAAGCCATAATAGGACAACAGAGGATACTGTATGAAAATGTTATAAAAAACCTGGGTGTGCGCATCGACAAAAGTATGAGTTTTGCACTGCATCTATGGGCCATTGCCAAGAAGGCAAGTATGCTAAGGCAAGTTGCAAGTGGCGTGACTAATGCCCCAATTACGCAATACTTTTGGGAAGCATACAGAATCCACAATTCACTTTGCTTCCCAATTTTATGCGGAAGAGATGTGTACAAGAAAATACCTAACAAAACTAAATACCTAACACTTCCACATTTCTCCCTTGGACCTAGTTGCTATGAAAGACACAGTCTACAAGTCAAAACACCATTAAAACAGGATGTTTACAAAGAATAAAGCAAGAAATGCCTTACTTAGAGATTGGCAATCGAGATGGGATGAAAGCTCGAAAGGTAGGTGGACTCACCTGCTAATATGAAATGTCTGAGCGTGGATTAGCAAAAAACACGGCCAGTTGACTTACTACACTTCAGAAGTACTAAGCGGGCATAGCATTTTTCAAACTACCTGCACACAATTCAGAAAAAGTATAAACCGAGTGCGAACACCGTAACGAGGAAACAGAAGACACGGAGAGTAAGCAGGTCATATTACAGTCCCATTACGCGCGCGCTGTCCCCAGAGATATGAAATAGTGTGTGTGAATTTCAAAACAACACGTTTTTGAATATATATATATATATATATTTGCCCAAATGAACCCACCTTGACTACAATGGTATAAATTATTATATGCAATAAAAGGTAATAAAATATTATTTATAAGCATTCATTTAAAAATTAAAATTTGCGAATTATTTTGATTGCAAACGTAAATATAATCTAATGAGATTCAAAGAGCGCCATGCTTTTGTTTTGTTTTTTGTTAACTTATATATCGCTGTACGCAATGACGCAATCACAATGATAGATATGGATGTAGCGTACATACTTCTATGAATAAATTATATCAAAGACTTTTTCGCGTAAAATTTTAAAAACGCGCGAAATATTTATACGTTATTCAGAGACGCGCTTCTATATATATAATATTATTATAAAAATTATAATTATTACTTACTTGTTTTGGAATAATGTAAAATACACTAAACAATTTATATGTCTTGCTATTGCAAAATGTTATAATATCAAATGCGCTTCCAATGTTTAGGTCTTGTTGCTACGAAAACTTCACCTGGAATGAAATGAGTTTCTATATATGATGACAACATTCTGAAATTGGTTGCGGTTTTTTAGAATGACATGTTTTTCTATATACTGTGTGATATCATTATCGTGAGAACGTTTGTTTGGGCTTTCTTTTTGATTAAAATGTTGTTTGTTACTCAAATATTATTCTCAGTAATTGTACGGAACTTGATACATTTTGGCTGGGAATTATTTTAAATTACGTAGGAAGTGGAGAAACCTTCAAAAGTTGAAGCATCCAACAGTGTGGGCTTTTTACCCACTAAAACTCCACTCCTTGTTGGAACTGTATTTTGTTGGGAGATTCGAGAGTTTGTTTGACGGAGGCTTTAGGATTTATCATCCTCTTCAACTCGGAACTGGTAATTAATGGAATGCTTTTAGAATGATGGTAAGCTGATAGCTTGCAGATAAGATATACGCTAGAGCATTCGCTTCACAGCCAAGGGAAGCTGCAATACCTTGGCCATTGCATGGTCAACTGATGAGGGTGTTTGGTTTCGTGGGGTGAGCTGATTTGCTGGTGGTCTTGTATATTTAATTCTTCTTGCTTGGCTGCGCAAATGGGTGTTAGTTGGCCTGAAATAGAAGATAAGGATGTTGTGGAAGAGAGTGATTGATTTTTTTTCATTGCTTTTAATTTTTTTGTCTTTTTGTTTTTATAATATAGGCATAGGGATCATCTTAGGGACAGTGGGATTAATTCAAGGATGGCTTGGTGATCCTCAGGAGGTTCCTGCATGGTTTGCATAATTCCAGCTGGCGGATGTGGGAAGGGTCTGCGAGGCAGTTTGCTACGGTGGTGACTGGCTTCCCAATCAGAACGAAGATTTTGGTAGGCTATTGGGTTGTTTTCTGCGTCACGTCGAGTCGGATATTTAGACTGTAGGGATTTTACTCGATCTGTGATCGGCTCAGCAGAGTAGTGTTCATATTGCAGGGCACACAAATTGAAAGTGTAACCTGTGACTTTTTCGAACACAGGTAGTAAGTTTGTGCGCTTTTGTATTAGAATGCGTAGAATATAGAACAGCTCTAGAGTCTATCAGTGGCCTAATATAGGTTTTGTAAGTGTGATCCAGAGTTTTTGTATGACAGCCTCTAAAGTGTTCTCTGTGTGTCGTGATCAGGTTCACTCGTTTGCGTACCCTGGAAAGGGTGTAGTTTGGGTCAGAATTCCAGTTAAATGTTCTATTAAACCAGACACCTAGATTGCAGATTTCGTCTTTTAACGAAATGGATTCATTCCAGAGTCGGAGTTTGATTTGGGCGCGCTTTTGATGTTTCTGTTTGACAAGGTTAGGATGCTGAATGAAGATGGCTTGAGTTTTACTCGGATTAGATGCGCCATTTTTGTGCCCATTTGAAAAGATTATCTAAAGGTAACTGTAGATTACGGTTTGCAGTTTCCGCTTTTAGTGAGTTTCCGCAGAGTCAAAAGCATGGGAGATATCTAGAAACACTGCCAAAGCGTAATGGCCATTGTTAAGTGCTCGTGTCATATCTGTTCGAAATTTTAGAAGAAAGTCCATGCTAGAGCGTGATGCTCTAGAACCAAACTGGTTCTTTGGGAGAAGTTTGTTCATCTCTAGACAGTTTCGTAGACAGTTAATAATTCCCATTTAATAATTCCCATTTTATATAAAAACTTTAAGTAGTTGTAGCGAAAGCTAATATGCGAATGGTGAATTGAATATATATTAGATTTATGAGTTTGAATAAACACCTAAAGATTGAATGTAATGCAAATAAGTATCAAGAAGTTGTCCGGTTTGACAACGCTAAAGAAACTTTGAAACGTTTGACAAAGAAAGTAGTTGGAAATTTCAAGGTTGCATAACAACATTTGAAATGAGAATATGTACATACATTGTGGAAAAAGCACGCATAAACTTGTAAATGATCAAATAGACTCGATTAGAGGTTACTGAAATGAACATCTACTAATCAAAGGTAAAAAGAAAGAAATAAACGCAGAAGATTGGAGATAAAACAGCATGCCAGTAACAAGAATATACGTAGAATGTAATACGTAAAAATAAGAGCGGTGATACAATTTGATTTTGAGAACGTTGTACACCTCCGCGTCCCGATTATAGCAAAAATGGACATAATTCCGGAAAAGTACTTTCTTGCAATACAACAGAATATTATACGGGAAACAGATAGCTATCTCATTCAGTTTCATGTCAAAAGCTTGATTTGTTGTTAGAACAATTTCACCGAGAAAGATATTTTCGACTTATTGGTGCTACTTCATTTAATATTACCACCAGCAAAAGCAAACAACTGTTTGTACGCATTTCAATATTCCAATGCAAGGACCCTGTTGTAAAACTTAGTAGCCCAACAGATGAAATGATGTTTACCTACTCTGAATGGCAGATGTTTAGTGGAAGGTTTTGACTGACTGGATAAAACCAAAACCTGCAATCATCTCAGAGACTTTTGGAAATATAACAATAACTTAAGAAAAGGAATATACACCAAAATTATACAAATTTACACAAAAGCATCGTAGTCATTTTAAAAACTAGTTGCAAAAAAGCAGCGACGTCTCTCTCTTTAATTTTTTTAAACAATTAATCAACAACTATAACCAGCCATTAAAACAAGTATTTTGATTCCTAGAAATATATATGTATATATATAGAAATATATATTAATTTTTCAAAAAATTTACGTAAATATTGAAGGGTAAGTTATTTTAGTTTTTTTCCTTATTATTAATCGTCATCGTCACGTTTATTAAGCAAACAAATTATAGTACAATATATTTATAATGGTCTTAAACTATATTCATAGCTGGATCAACTTGGAATTTTGCTGAATTCTGTTAGCATCAGAAGAACATAAAGAATATGTATCGTTTAAAGGAATATTACATGATTATAATAAAAATATATCTGTGTTTTATAACGTGTTTTATTTCATATTCCAAAGTATTTTAATTATTTTTTTTTGCCTCTACATTTTTTTATAATTTTTTATATGTATCTTCTCCGTAACACGTTTCGTAGTTCTCACCGGTTATCGGCATATGCTGAGTAAGTTTCTTAGGTTCATCACCTCAGAACGATGTTAAATATTTCGTTTTTTCTACGTTCTGTAAATATGTGCTTTCATGAATTGTTCTTATAAACATGTCATAGAATGTCGCCCAATTCTTATATTTCCCATCGAACCTTGCAATGTTTAATTGCGGTAGCTTTGCATTATTAATTTCTTTCATGGAACCTTCTTCTTTCTCCTTTAACCTGTCCTATAATTTATTCATTACCTCGTCAAATTTTGTTGTATCTCTATCTTTATTTCTTTTAAAATCGCTACGACCTTCACATTTTCTTCATCCTCGGCTATTCTTTTTGCTTCCTTTTCGGCCACTCGATATTCAGTATATATTTCTTCAATGATTGATTTTTCAATTTTAATATAAATTTCTTCAATTTTGTCGAGATACTTTATCATTTCATCGTAAGCCATTTCTACTGATTCCATAAAGCTTCTCGTGGATTTTCCCATTTGCTCCAGTTCTTCATTGGTTGCTACTATTACTTCCCAAGCTTCATATATTTTATTCCTTCTTCTTTCCACATATTGTGTCGTCTTCTTTGATGTTGGATCCTTTTCCATGTAATGAAGATTTTTTTAAATTCTCACCTGCTTTCTGCTGGGGCTTAACTTTTTCATTCATTGCCTCCATAGGTATTTTTGTTAAATATATTTCAAATTATTTAGCAAAGAAAAACTTGTAAGTTGTGTATATAATTTTTCCTTGCCCTTATTGGCTTCGTGAGTAATTAGAGTCGTAAATTCTAATACCCTAATAATGACTCATAAACTAAACCTTTTCTCTCGCAGCTCTGTTGTTCTTTACTTATTTGAGAATTTTATTGGGTTTTCTTATCAACGTATTCTTGTATTCATTCTATATGTTTCTTTTTGCCAACCGAACCAACTTCTTTATTGATTGAGGGTCTGCACCCAATGTTTGCTGGAACAGCTGCCTTTCCAATCTTGCTTGTCTTCTACTTTTTCTTGAACTGGCAAACTGAAGTTATTGCGTCACGTATTCAACCCTTGAAGGGCCCTGAAATTTCTTTAGGGCAATTTTCGTGTTCTTTATTAATTGAGAGTCTGCATCCGATTTTTTTCTGGAACAGCTGCCTTGCCAATCTTGATTATCTTCGTACTTTTGTTACTTATCTTCCTTAAGGCGAGGCACTGAATTTACCGCGCCACTAGTTCAAATAAAAAACGCTCGAAGGACCAATGTACAACCTGAGTAAATCTTTTATTTACTTTAGTCGTTGCACGCTAAGAGAGAACTTAATTTGATTTAAAATTATTACCCGTTTACAAGTTGGAAAATACTTAGTTTGATTTAGTTATTCAGTTGAATCATTGAATTGATTAGTTTCATTTTAAGACGTTAATTAAGGCAAATTTCAATATTAAAAAATATCTTAAAAATATCATTTAAAAAAATATTAAAATAATTAATTACTTACTAATAAAATATAAATCAATAAATATGTACAAAAGAATGACACCGTGAAATATGTTATCATATCTTAGGGAAACTTGTAAAGATTAAACTCAACGTATTGGCTAATTAACTATAAAAATACAACTTGAACTTTAAAAGAATAAATCAATGTTATATATACACAATTAAAACTAATTAACTTGCTCAAATAAAAAGTCTAAATAATCACGTCTCTGCTAAAGGTAAAAACGTATAAGCTTTAAGAACATTTTTAGAGTTTACAGATTCTTAAAATATCTGTATCATTTGGCATCTACTAACAAATCTATCGGCAGTTTTTTTAGACAGGTCAAAAAAACTAAATAAATTCATTGGCTCTCCTCTTGAAACTGAGGAAATATGTAGTGTTTTTAATAATCATTTTGTTAATATAGCGGGTGTTTGAGCAACATACAACTCAGATATTAACTCATATTTGAACAACTACTTACCTTCTTTATCCAATACTTTTTTCTCAGAGGTCACAGAAAATGAAGTGCTGAATGTTGTTCTTAGCCTTGAGCAAGAACAGTACCAGCCAAGAACAGTACCTCTGTGGGTGATGATCAAATCTCTAATTGTTTACTAAAGAAACGTATTAAGTGTTTTCTAAGTGAACTTACCTATATATTTTATTTATCCTTTAATCAAGGTGTATTTCCTATATTATTGAAGAGGGCGTCTGTCATTCCTATATACACACGTGTAATGTCGATGACATTAATAACTACATACCAATTAGTTTATTGTCTACCTTAACGAAGGTACTTGAATCATTAATGAATTCAAGGGTAGTAGATTCTTCAATAAATTTAATTTATTTTCTAATAATCAACTTGGTTTTCGAAAAGGTTTTTCAGTTGATGCTGCCCTAATGTGTTTCATTGACGAGGATACGTCGTGCTTTGGATAGGAAGCTAATTACTATTGGCTTGTTTGTGGACCTTTCCAAAGCTTTTGACTGTGTTA
>WYDF02010662.1:0-27060 GCA_009867245.2 Adranes taylori
ATTGACTATAACTAATAAGTATAACATTAATAAATATAATTATTAATATTATAGGATACCTAAGAAAAATAATAAAGAAAAAAAAATAATTAGACCCAAATACAGATTGATCATAAAATGTTGTATGCTGACTTATGATAGTACATGGTTGACGTACAACATGACCGGTTAAAAAAACACATCTAAAAAAATAATAAATACCTGTGTCCAACTCTCTAAATATAGTACAAACATAGGTAAAAATAATAAAGAAATAAATCTTGTCAGTAACCCAGTGAGCAACCATGTAAATTTGATATCGATTGACCCTGTTTCAATTCTCGTGACAATCACATATGCACCTTTCATACTTTATTTAAATGACTCTATATTAGTTAATTCTATATTGCTTATTACTAAGTTTTAACCGATTCTTGTGTGCAAACACGACAGGGTAAATGTATGTTTATTACGACTTACACTGCGATGGCTGGTACGATGTGTAAGGAGTGCTCGCTACTTGCAATTGGGCATAATTGGGAGCTGTTGCTACAAGTCCCGGGGTAGTCCCAGGTACACCAGTAACGCTATATGGAGACATCGCTGTAGTGGCACGCTGCTGAGCAACTGCAACATACTGTGTACCGGTAGCAGCCCCATTAGCTATCGCTGCTAATGTGTTGTAATAAGAGTGATTGGCACTGACTGCGTTAATGTACTGTATCGTAGGTGGACCCGTTGTTGTCGCTTGTCCTGTGATCGCTCCTATTGGCATTGTAAATGAGGCTACAGGCGACGTACCAGCTGTACCAGCGCTACCCGACAAGGATACTTGTGGGTACCCAGCTGCTAGTGATTGTTGTTGACCCTAAAGCAAATAAAATATTATTTAAACTTTCATAAATATTCAGAAAATCTGTTTCGTTATAAATTTCATACATTGTCTAAAATTGCTTCAACACGTTGAGCGTTAAATGCACACTAGAATTGTTCACTGTGTGGTGTAAATCATATTTGTCTCTCTCTGAAGCACAAAAACGGTTAAATGAGGAAACATTTTTTGGTACCATTGCGAAAGTCAAGTGTTAATACAATACTATTTTGAATAAACTAAAGATATCCAAAAGATACATTTTCATGAAGTATAATATAATTATGGCAGTATCGTTATGTGCATACATCTCATAACTATGTCCAGAACAGCTGATCTGCAAAAACGTTGCAAGTAATAAAAATTAAGCGACGGTGCAGGCAAACAGCTCATACTTAAAACTTGCATTCATTATGTTGATAGTCCGAAAAATAGCTTCTAAATGTGGTAATCGAAGTATAATCGAAACTCATCAATGAACATCGGATGTAACGGACTAATTTTTTATTATATTATGCGGTTCAAAATTTTCACGACTATTGAATAATTACTATTTATTGAATTAGAAGCAATGCTTTTACAAATGACCACTTGACAGCACTGCCGGGACTCAGTTGTAATAAAAAAAAAACAAAGAGGTGTACATTGCAAGCACGTGAGGCGCCTATTATTTTTGATATTTTGTTTAATATTTTAATTGTTCGGGCTTCATCATGTCATCGAAGCACAGAAAGTGTAAAACGGTAACATCCAAACCTAAGTATGACTGATAAATTAGAACCTCTTAAGACGTTAGAGGCTGCAGTTTCGGTTGCAAAAGTGTGCGATTAATATAATATAAAGAAAAAAAGAGTTAATGACATACGCAAAGTTAAAGTTAAACTCAGGAGTTATGCAGCGAAGTTTGAAGTCAATCCATGTAAAGATGGGAAAGGTGTTGTTTATAAGAGTAAGCATATGAAAGTTCATAAAACTAAGGAACTGGGGGAAGTGATATACAAGTGGTACGCTCAACATCGATCAGTAAACGTGAACATTCGTGGGACGGAGATTACTAATGCCGCGAACAAATTAGAACGCAATCTGGGAATTAATTCATTTAAAGCTAGTCATGGTTGGCTATAAAGATTTCGTAATCATCATGGAATTCAAAACAAAGTACAACATGGAAAATCGGGTAGTGCAGATGTTAGTGCTGTTGAACCGTTCAGACTGGAATTTAATAAAGTTATAAAGAAAGAAGACCTACAATTGTCACGGATTTACAATGCAGATAAAACTGCTTTGTTAAGAAATACCCAAGCATTTCAGTATGAAGACACAGTTCCTGGCAAAAAAATCAACCAGGACAAATTTTGGCGAATGCATCGAGAACCCATCGTCTCAAACCTATAATTATAGGAAAGCTAGCTGATCCACGTTGTCTCAAGGACGGCATAAACGAGCTACCAGTTGTGTATTACAATATAAAAACCTCTTGGTTCAATAGTGCAATTTTTCATGATTGGTTTTTTAACCTTTCATTAATGAATTGCGAAATTTTCAAGAGAATGTAAAGCATATTGCCCCTGAAGATGTTAAGTCTATTCTCATCCTTGACAATGCACCACAACACCCAAACGCAGAAACACTTAATAATCTTAGACAGTAGAATCCGTTCAATTTTCCTTCCGCCTATCACAACCTCATAAATCCAGGCAATGGATCAAGAAATAATTGTGTCATATAAACGGCATTATCTGCGTAAATATTTATATGAAGTCTTATTGGTCATAGAGGAAAAGAAACATATAGAAGAAGACGCAAGCGGGCAGCGAACATTAAGCAATATTAAAATTTTAATCTGAAATCGGGCATCTACAATTTTATATCAGCCTGGAAAGATGTCAAAATGACAACTCTTGTCGAAATTTTGGGAAAGATGACTGATGAATAAAGATCCGGAACTAAACATTAAAGGTTTCGAACAAACGAAGAAAACGATGTCGATCCCAGTTACTATTTTTTTCCATGGAGGAAATAGCTGAATTAGTTTTAGCTAGTGAAGATTCAGTAGAGGCCTCCATTGACTCGGAGGAAGAGGTCTGGTCAAACCAAAAAAAGTCTCAAGTACGAGATTCCATTGACAGTCTCTTACATTTTCTTATTACTATAGATCATTCTTCCATTCAAGTTTATTATCAATATCTCCGGACATTAAGAAAATGAATAATTAATGAACAATGTATTTGTGGAAATCAATTCAAGTTGGATTAATTTTTTAAACAGAAACGCACCACAACCGTTTATTCAACATCTGACCAGATCCAAACACTGCACAAATATCTGCAATACCCACCAGCAATGCAATGCACCAGCAAATGAAAATTTCTAGTTACTCTGATTCAGCATAATAAACGAATCTGAGTCCCCATTATGCGATCGCTGCAAAAATCGATACTCCATTTATTTCCACTACATACATACAAGAAGTTGTGTAAATTTTAATATTTATAATAAATGTATGTAAATATTATTGACCCAAAAATAATACCCTCCTATCTACGGACAATCGGCTTTAACGAACTACCCTTCGTCCCTATTAGTCCGTTGATGCGAGGTTCGACTGTAATATTATAATGGTTTCTGCTTCTTGCAAACATTTTGTTTTTAGCAGAAACTTTTTTTCGCTCTAGAACATGTTTCGTGTAACCTACTTTTCTAGACTAGAAATTTCAAATTCTCGACGTTTTTTCATCTTATGCGCGAAGGGAGGCACGGCGAGTTATGGTTTCCCAGAGTATTGGAAAATGGGAAAAATATGCATAAAGGCTATGGAAATGCGCTAAGCATATAGATTTATGTCTATTTTATTCAAAAGTCCTTCGTTTGAAGGACTTTTGAAGCAATATTTCTGCTGTACAATTGCCAAGATTTTAATATACCATTTCCCATATACCATATTCGCCTATTCATCTATAGTTAAAATACTAGAAATAAGCCAAACAGTTTCACTTTGTGCTTAAAAAACCCCTTTCAGAAATCACTTTAACGAGTCTGTAAAAAGCCTGCCTTGAAAATAACTATGAAAACGATTAACTAAGTCTTCAATATCACAGTCAGTCAGTCATTTAAAAATAAAATTGTAATAACGTCTTTTTCCCTTTTCTTGTACCAAAAGAGAATGATACTCTGGGCAGTACATTTTTTGTTCTCTTAATTGTTTCAGTCTTAATCCTGACATTTCAACGGCAAGTTCCTCACATTTTGACGGTGTTTCAAGTTCAAGTCATGAGTGAAATTATTAGGTCCATTTTTTTGTTGGTGCAAAATTTTGCTCCGTCATTAGTGTCATTTTCTAAGCCGCTTTCAATAACCACGTATACACCTTCACGAGTTACATGAGAAATTTACAAACTTACCAGAAAAAGTCAACAAGTTTGAAAAGAAAGCCCACTACATACTAGACTTACACTAAAAAAATATTTTATATTTGTCAATTTTTCCTTGAATTATAAGAGATCATTAGGATCGGGGATAATTAAGAAGAAACACAAACAGTTTACTAGTAGTGTAGTAAAGTAAAGTCATTATACTAGTCAAGTCGTTTACTTAATTTATTTCATCTACTGGAATAAGATGTTAATATAATATGAATATCCCAGTGGCTGGTCCAAGTAACATACTGTGTCTGTACTTTCCTTGCGCGGTGTCATAATTGTTAAAATGGTTTGAGTGAATAGTTTGATATTTTGTAGTGATCGAAATTAGACATTTATTAGGGAGGGTTTAATCTGATAAGAAGTACGTTTGTTGATTAGGAGTCGTTCTGTAACCGCTTGTGTTTGAGGGAGAAATTTTCAGCAGTATCATAAAGCGGGTAGCGTCATCAGTCGAGAGATGTCGCTGTTCTAGAGCACTCATTTTATTTTCGAGTATGTGGTCTATGTTGTTTAAATTGTCAGCAACAGTTTATTTGGTGTTAAGGCAAATAATCGTACATTCGTATGGTAATTACGTCACTTGCTTTTTGAAACTGCTGGAATCCTGATTGGTGGCTAGTATGACGTACTTATATTAGACGATAAGAATGGATGTGTAAGAGGGAGAACATGCTCCTAACTCTGTCAACGAGCACTTTTGTCCGGCAAGTCACCGAGTCAGGAAGCCATTTTCTGCTGCCTCTAACAAGCAAATTAAATTTTGGCTGCTTGACTCAAATATTGTTAAATTCAACAAATGGGGAAAATTGCGTGCATTTTAATTCAGTTCTGCAGAGGTTCTCTGACGCCCATTTTAGGTAGGGCGGACGTTTCATTCGGAACCGGAGTGGAACATCTTTAGTGAAAGTCGGTCTCCCTGTGATAGTGGGAGTTACAACTTATCCATGTCCCAATTTACAAAATCTGAAACACTAATTTTTAAGAAATGTTGAGTCGATTCTGAAAAAACGGTTTTCAATTTGTAAATTTTAATCAAATTGTATATATCGTTGTGCATAGGTATATGTTATATAGTTATGACATTATAATTATATATTTGACGTATGTAATAACAGTGTAATAACAATAATAAACTAGTACTTCAATAATAAACTAGATCCATAAAGAAACATTTAATTATGCTTTTAGAGATTGTGTAATCATTTACGAAAGTGTAAGTAAAACGTCATAATTAATTACGCTAAGCATTCCACGTGACTTAGTAATTATGGAATAACATTATATTCATAAAATTATAATGAAAAGTAATCATGACATAACTTTACCTTTTTTCACAATATTAGTTCATAGCCTTTATCCCACAACTTACTGAGAGTAACTTACTTGCCGCTTAAAAACTTAAAAATAAACGTAAATGAATACCCGAAAACTGTTATTTAGAATATATGAAATAATTGAATTTACCTGTCTCTGACCCATTATCCTCTGATTTTGATTGGTAACTTGAGTTCTTGGATACTGGGAATAACTTTGCGTTGTTCGTGGACCATAGGCCTGTAAGAGAAAGGTACGTTAGTATAAAGGTCTGTAAAAGTACTGCTAGTACTGCAATGAAACTATTTAAAACTATATACAATAAGCCACAAATTACTCAGAAATCGTTTTATTGTTAGTTATTAGTCATTCATCTGGAAACAGTGTTTACCTTTCACATTTTTAAGACGGTATTAGATGTATGAAACCAATGTTGCAACTTAATGAACTACTACATTTTTTGATTACTTTGTAAGGTTTTTAATTGGTACGTTTATTATGAAACCAGAACGTTAATTAAATAAGTCTTGTACACCAAAGATTATTAAATAAATGTTGTTGGCAAACGTTGGAATAAATTATAAGAAACGAAATAAGTAAGACAAGCAAGCAATAAATAATAAAAGATGTTGAAAATGTCCTCCGCCTTCTCGAATGCAAAGACGTGCTCTTCGGAGCCAATTGCCCGAAACAGGTCTAAACATATATCTTTTCTTTTATTATTACGGATTATATCTAATGATTCTCTAATTCGATCGCGTAATTGTTCTTCGTTGTTATTAACGTCAAACACTAATTTTTCGTGCACCCCATAAAAAAATTGGATTACGATCGGGTCAAGTGATGATCAAGACGGTGGACCTCTCCGACCTATCCATCAATCAAAAAACATATTAAGATATACTCTCATATTTGCATAGTAATAATCGATGCACATCTTGTAGAAACCACATTTGTCGATAAATTTTAAAAGTAATCATCAAGATAATTATCTAAATCATTCCGCAAGAAATGTAAATATGCTTCCTTCACCATCTAACCGATTTGACAAAAACTGGCTATTTTAAACGATTAGCTACAAGTCCTGCTCAAACATTTATAGAAAACTGTTGCTGAAAATGAACCTGACGAGGTAAATTTCACTTTGGTTAAGCAACCATTCACAAAATGCGATTCTATTAGGATAATCTTCCGCTTGTAGACACTGAACTCGTTGGAAATAACCCTACACAATCCCTATACAATCGAGCTGCTGCTACCGTATTTTGTTGATATTTTCCATACGTTAAAACAATATCCATTAATTCAATATTTCTGAAATCACCCATGACACAAAGATTTGTTAAAGAGAAAGAAAAAACTCGAAATTTACAATTATCTATCCAAAATAATTACAAAAACTATTTACATAAATGAAAATACTTCATATGGTAACCTTTTAACTATAAATCTTGTTATAAATTAAATTACAAAACTATAATTTAATGGAGCAAGCAATTTATAATTCATTAACGCAAGAAACACTAATATTAAAAAGCAATAGACAAATATGACAACAGCGCAATTGAGCTAGAATCAAAAGCAGTTGTTCGGTACTTTATAACCTTCAAAATGTTCATCCCCATGCGCAAAATATACTTAGGTATAGAAACTTTTGAGTGTAATTCCTTTCGACTAAAATGAGGGGCTCAATAAAAACTAATTTATGTGAACCTATTATTAACACTTTTTTGTAATAGAAGCTAATTCCCGATCATAAAAATGCACATTCCGTATAACTGAAACAAGTACCATAAAGTTTTTTCTGCGAATGTTTGGGGTTATTGCCTACGAAGTGTAATATTTATTTTATTTTTGTTTTAGGATAGCGTTATTATTTTATTTCTACGACAATTGCGAGTCACGATTCTTTCTCAATAATTGTACTCACTAGTTTTGTTTAATTTTTATATTTTCTGAAATAAATATCGTACTAAATAACTCTCAAAATAACGCGTCAATTTAATCCGGAATAATGTAACTGGGCCTTGCTAAAAGTGAATTAAGGGTAGTATTATTATCATTATCACCAAGGACTGCCTGCAGAATACCGCTCTATTGCACAGCTTATTGTACTGACTCTGATCGTTTAGTCACACCAGTCTAATATACCTGTATCTTTTACCAGTTTCAATATTTCCTGGTGAGAGCGTTTTTGTACCAATTCAGATTTAACTTTCGTTGATCCAAACAGGTCTCTCCTTCTGATTGCCAAAGCTTCACACTCATATAAGATATGTTGAGCTGCCTCGCGTACCTACAGACATAGCCTACACTCTACTTCCATAGTGTGAAAGCCAATTTTCTTCATATGTACCCTTAGAGTTGCATGTCCAGTTATCAATTTGAATTTATTCTTGGCAAGTTTAAGAAAATCTAAGGTTTTATTCTCACATGGCTTTCCTATAAAGCACTTACTGTGTTGACAACCGGCAGATTTTGGCCAGGAGTCTATTTGTTTTTGTTGATCCAGTTTCTTATAGATTTTCAGATGGAACTATCCGATATTCCCAGAGCCACCTCCGGATAAATGAATAATATTATGGACGCCTTCTTTGCTGATGCATCTACTACTTCCTTGCCTAAAATGCCTTCGTTGCCTGCATCTGCTACTTCGTTGCATCAGACTGAGTACACTGATTCAGAAAATAATAAAAACAGAAAACAATTAGTGAGTTTTAGGAAGTAACAAGAAACCTTAAAAAGTTCGTTATATAAACAAATTTATAATTTCCAAATATTAATTGAAATCTAGTATAATTTAATTAGGAATTGCTAATTCTCATATAGGAGCAAATACCTGATCAAAACTGATTCTATGGACGAAATTTGCATAAAAAACGACCTGCAGTATGAAAGAATGGTAGCACCTTTTTACGACTTTAGTAAAAATCTAATTCAACACTACCTGGAATCGGTGTTCAACTTTTGGTAATAAAACACCATTAGAAGAAACTGTTTACAAATGACTTGTAGAATTTCGTTCCGGTCTTGCCATCATCACTAGCTTTACAATGTTATGAATTTCAGTAATGTTCAGTGGGAATGTGAGTGACGAATTTGTAAAGCTCGACCGAAATTAATTGTGGTTGAAACAAAAAACACCAAGTCAGCAGTTTTGATCAGCAACATGAATAAAGAGAATCGGCGTGTGACATAACGTGGGATAAAACCATCCTTAGGCATGTTAAAGACAACGTAGTACTCTATTTTGCATCAAAATTTACGCGAGATAAATTTGTTCCCGGGATTTTGGATAATTTGAGCTGAAGCTCAAAAATAAAGTTGGTGTCAAACTAAAATAAAAAGCAACAGAGAAGCTACAAAAAAATCAATATTGATAGCTCTTGGATATATTCTGACGAGTAGGAAACGAAGCAACAATCATCTGTGGGGGTGTTCCAAAAACAGTATACAACAAAAGTTGTTCGTTCAAAAACACTTCCAAGCAAATCATTTACTGAACACGTGACAATCATTGCACTTGGCTGCACGCGAAGACTGATGAAAATTCGAAAATTCATAATATTATAAATTAAAAATAATCCCGCGCGTATGTATTCTCAATCAATATAACTTTTTTTTGTAGAGAGAAAAAGTCGCAAAAGGAATGACCATCACCGACTGCCGGGATGGTCATTCCGCGGTTATCTTGGATTCTCCTGCGTATCAGGTGGTACCAAGTAAAAAAAAACTCTCCGGGGCCAGACCTGCTTACCGGTTCTTGTTGGTCACATGACATCAGTAGGCGGGTCAGATGTTGTCGCCCTTTCAGTTTTAATGACGTTGCATCGCGTTCTCGCTGATATGCGAGAGTGGACACTAATCTGTCTGCTCTTGCAGGATGTATACTTAAGCTATATTGGCGCGACCCCCTTCTTGTGTAGCGTGCGTTTCGTCGTACTCCCTTTCTTTAAGACTTTGCGGCCGAGTATTGCATTTTATAAATGGGCAAATACCTCCCAAGGTTTGCGGTCCACGCATATCTTAGCCCATATACTGATTGGATTTAAATCTGACACTAAGTACGCTTCCGCAGTCTGTGTTTCAATGGCCCAGGTTTCGCACTCAAAGAGTGTGTGTTCAGCGTTATCGCTACATCCGGAGTTATAGTACTCGAAATCCTGGCTAAACAGCCCGTGGCGGTACTGTACTCTAAAATCGTTGATGCAACTAATGCAGAGGTATTAAAAGTTCAAAACAAAATACTGTGCCTCGTATGTCGTGACATAGTCTCTGTTCCGAAGGAGTTTAATCTTCGACGGCATTTTGAATCTAAACATCGTAATTTGTCAAAATTGGACCAAAATGAAAAATCCATTCAAGCGAATCTATCGAAAACACTTACTGGAGAGCAGAAATTTTTCAAGAAAAAGATCAGTGAAAATGAGACTGCTTTTGTATTTCAAGGGAAATTGCTACTGCTGGAAAATCGTTTACTGAAGGCGAGTTTGTAAAGTGCATGCTGATTGCTACTTCTGAATTATGTCCGGAAAAGGCAAAATTATTTCAAAATATCAGTTTATCGCGAATGACAATCCTAAGACGACTATAACTGAAATAACTGAGATTTCGACCAATCTTCAAGAAAAATTAATCCAGAAAGCTTGGAAATTTTCTTTATACTCTCTAGCTATGGACGAAAGCACAGATAAAAAAACACCGCCCAACGTCTAATTTTCATTAGAGGTGTTTACAAAAACTGGAAATTACCAAAGAACTCGTTGGAATGTACTCCATGTCAGGTCCCACAACTGGAAAGATACGAAGTGATAAAGTGCATAAAAAGTACGTTGGGATTAGATTTTATAAACTTAGTGGCCATTTGCACCGACGGTGTCCAGAATATGACGAGTATTAATAATAGAGCAGTTGGGTATTAACGAGAGAGCAGCTGGGAGCTTCTTGAAATTTTTATCTCAAGGCAAATAACAAAATATCATTGCATTATACATTCGCCGGCCCTTTGTAGTCAATGTTGTCCCAATGTTGCATTTTGAACATGTTACGTCGGTTGTTGTCAAAATAGTATACTTTATAAGATCAAGAGGACTCAAAAATAGAGTTTTTCTTGAAGATACAGGCGCCGACTACAGAGACGTACTATACCATGATGAAGTGAAATGGTTAAGTGATTAAATTAACGACTCGTTGCTTTCACGAAGGAAATATCCAAATTCTTAGAAGACGAAGCAAAGAAATTGAAGATGAGTCTAATCCTGGAATTATAACCTCTTCTTCTTTTGTGATATTACAACACATCTAGATGGCCTTAGCGTTCAACTCCAAGGCACTTGTATTTGAAATGTTTGCAGCTGTAAAAGCTTTTAAACTGAAAATGAAACTTTTCAAAGCCCAGTTACTAAAAGGTGCAATTAGTCACTTCCGCACTTATGCAAAACATACTCCTCGTGTGGGGAAAAAAATTTGCAAATGAAATTAATCTTTTGATAGAAGAATTTGATAAGAGTTACACTTTCTAAAGAAGAAGGAATTCTGTTTAAACTGATTGGAGATCTATTTTCTGTGAATTGAAGATCCATTTTCTATGAATGCCGAGGACATTTGTTCAATTGGACCTGGCGGTTATCTAACTACAATGTTCGGATTTCTACAAAAATCTGGACCGTGAGAAGTGCAAGAATCTATAGGAAGTTGCCCTAAAAACTTTAAGTGCATTTGGCATCACTAATATATGCGAACAGACATTTTCAATTATCAACATTAATAAATGCAAACAACGCTCATGTTGGTGCAATGTGCCACATTAAATTGATTTCGTAAGTAACGACATATTCTTTATTATTTTCTTAATAGCCCCCCGCGCCGTTCTATTTTCTTTCGTCCTGTACGAGTTTTTCATACAGTATTACGGTCCGCCCAACATATTGAGTTGTGTAGGCCTGTTTTGGAGGATTGAGAATGGTATACCAAAATTTTATTTACCAGAAATCATAGATGATGTTAGCTTCGCTAATATCACCTAGCACGAAACAAGAGCGCCACATCATACAATGGCAGTTCTCCGATAGCATGTCTACCAATGTGATATACTACAACTTGTTTGCCAGAAGTCTTCTATCATCACCGAAATCAAGACAATCAACTGAGAACGTCGCATCATCTTTCATCTTGATAATGCCAACTCTTAACACAGCACATCTAACAATTCATTATTTGGAAAAAAGCTTCTTTGCAATTCCAAACATAAATTTACAAGATACAAAAGAACGCATGCAAAAGTATATGAAGCTTAAAGACGAATATTTAGATAATCAAAGTAACAATTTGTAATAAAATGGAAGGAATTCTTAAACGGAAAATCATAAACGGTAACCTTCGTAAATCGTTATAGAGTTCACTCAATTGGTTTGGGAAATCTAAAACTTAAATTTTAGCTTTTATATTAGTTTACATGTATACACAAATTGGTCCTTAAACTTTGGTACCCGAATACTCAGGACTTATGCTTAAGGTTGAAACCTAAATAAAATGTTCAAGCGTCCTCGGACTATTAAGAACCCCTGCGTCGTATGAATACCCAATTAGTTGTTTACAAAAAAATATTTTCATCCAATTAGAATACTTTGGTCACAAACCGATCATTCTCAAATATTATTTTATACTCACATTCTAAAACACACATTCTAGGTTCATATACTAAAAAACCTTATTAGAAATAGTAGGGATGAACTCAAATTGATTCTTGGATTAAATTTATTTACTGACCATATTTGGAATGGTTTGCACATGCGATGGTGGTGGCATTTTTAATGGATCACCCGTGGCAGTTGGCGGTGTTACCGATTGGCCGTGCGGTGATGGCTGCGGAGCGGGCACATTACTATTAGCGCCTAGAGGATTCCCGCCACCTGGCGGCGGCTGTTGTTGTTGAGGTGGTCCGCCCGGCGCTGTGGAACTCATACCTTGCATTTGGTTAGTTTGCGGTGGTGATGGTCGACCGCTCTGTTAAATAAATTAGTAAAATCTTTAATTTCGTTTAGTATTATACTACAAATAAAACTTTTGTGTTGAAAGCTCCGTTATTTTAATAAGACTCCTAAAAAGTTAAACAATTATGAGGTATTATTTAAATCGGAAACAGTACTTTCAAAAGCAATAAGCATGAATAGTTATTATGGGTTTTCTTAAAAGGCTAAAGTATTTTCAAACAACACACTATAACATTCTATATTCACCACCGCACGGAATGAAGTTGTTAGTTGACAGTCAAATATCTAGTAACCTCCGAAATAGAGGCGTGCTGCATTTTCAAAAATCCCTGACTTTTAATAGTTAAACGAGGATTGCCTTTTATATTTCGAGATTTCGCAACCCTAGTGCTGCCAGCTAAAAACAGCTAAAGTATACTTTAGCAATCAGCTAAAGTATATCGTAAAGTTTGACATTTTGACGATATTCCTACACAGAATGTTACGGACACTCTTGTTTGCAGTAACTTGAAAAATTCATCTTGGCCAGAATCGGTTGTTGTTTCGGCAAACATTATTGCATAATCATTTGGTCGTCAAAATGATTTATTCGAGTTAAATACCACATTGACAATGTGGGTTTTTCAAAACGAACCAAATCCAACAAAGGTTGTTTCAGTTGAATTGAGTATTGTACAGTCAATTCCAAAAAGCATGTTACGAGACATAGCTTAAATCCATTAGATTTCATAATTATTCATAATAAATAAATTAATTCAAGGGGATTTGGGAACACTAAACTAATAATGAATTTTAATGCAATTATTATTTGTAAATAATGAAAACCAATGAACGAATTGGCGTCCCGCGCAACGCTTACCGTATATTACAAGCAAAAAAGAGAGAGAGAGAGAGAGAGAGAGAGAGAGATGTACTGCCGCTTGCTGTGCCGTGCAATGTTGTGATAAAATACACATTATGACTTGCGTTTACTTTTAATATGTTGGCTGGTCTACTGATGTTACGCTATAACCCGTGGGAATGCCGCTAAGAATTGAATTGTGTGTTGCATAGTCACGTATCGTAGGCTCAGTACCGAGATTTACATAGGTTTGTGTAAAGAGACCGCATCAAGTAATAAAATACCGTATGATGGCTTCACATAGAGCCGTATAACACAGTAAAAGTTGAGCTAAGGGTCCCGTCTATCAATATCGAGATCTTCCCGATTGTATTATTGACCATTTGTATATCTTTCCGCATTTTTAATGTTTTGTTATTATTATTATTATTATGACACCGCTTTTATTTTGTTTTGTAACTGTTATACATATGTACTGTTTCATTTACACGCCTTATCTCTACTAATAGAATCGCTATTATTTATTTAACAACCATTGTTGTGACATTGGTTTGAGCTGACATTTATTTATTTGATTATTATTGATAATTAATTGAGAATATATATTTCTTTCTTTCTTTGTGTTACAAAGACAAAATCTGAGAACCACTGGATTACTCATAAGACTCGAAGTTAGTTGACTGACGATCGGAGGAACAATAAGAGCAGTTCTCGCGTGCGGTCTCATGGTAAACTGTCGTCCGAACATTCATATTTCCGAAAACTGTTATGTTCTGTAATAGTTAAAATACTTGTTTGCGCCATCGGTGACAGTCGTAAAGACGCCTCATTAGAAGCGTCGCGAGTGAGAGTCCACACAGTAAAACGGTCAATTCCGAATGGTACACAACCATTTGTTTGCCAGAAGTCTTCGGAGAAATAAGGGAAACCAACCGCCGAAGACAGCTCAGTTTCTATCTCGACAATGCGACATCGCACACATCGGTTCAAACAAGTGACTTTTCGAGCACTCAAAAATCGATTTTATGGGTCATTCGCCGTTTAGTCCTGATTTGACACCTAATGACTTTTATTCCCGAGCATCAAAAACAAATTCCGAGGTCAACGTTTTTCATCACCTGAAGAAGCAGTTGCTGCGTTCAAAACGTCTGTTTCGAAGGTATCTCAATCGGAGTATAGAAGGTCTTTCGAAAATTGGTTTAAACGAATACAAAGGTGTATAGGATCATCATCTTCATCATTGACAGTGAAAACATCCTCACCAATAGGTATAAGTTCCACCTGTGGAGGAATTCTTGACAGCACATCTGGTTGGCATAAAGTCGACCCCAGTTGGCTATTAAGTGTGGACTTGAATATATCATGTCATATATATATTTTCTGCAATGTACAATATTCGCCAAAATAAACACTACCGAAATATGGTTGGCCCTGGAATGGCTTTGCACATGTTTGTCATGTTTGGCTTGTTTGTCGTTAACTGTCATAATAACATTAAGGTTGTGTTAAAATCCTTCTAAAAATGGGTTTGACAACTGAAGAAAAGGTGTTTATAGTAGAGCATTACTTTCGTTCATACGAAAGTGGACGGGGTAATGGCCCAAGATTGAAACAAGTCTGTGACGATCGGAGGAACCGGTGAAAATTATATCGACGAATTTAATAAAGCTGCACCTAGTAAAAGAGAAATGTTGGCGAGAAATTTCGTCACACTGGTAGTGTGTTGTGCCAGCACAAGGGTTCTTCAGGTCGTCGAAAAACAATTTGTACTAATGCTAATGAAGGACCTAAAACGAACTGCATTAAAATTACAAATTAGTGAAACATCCACACGTCGAATGTTCAAATTTATTATTGGTGGTTATCTATACCGCATTCAAACTGGACAACGATTAAACGTTGTGGACAAGCGTACAAGAGAAGTTTATTGTGGACGTGTGTTGAGCCTAGTAGTGCGCGAAGATGCCGATTTCTTGAGAAATGTATGGTTTTCAGACGAAAATCATGTTCACCTGAGTGGCTATATTAATAAGCAAACAACTTGAATCCTTGGATTTGAATGCCCTGATTTTATTGTAGAGAAACCACTTCACAGTGCTCGAGTTACCATTTGGTGTGCTGTATCCGGGCACGGTATAATTGGTCCTTATTTGATTGAGGACGGGGATCAACAACCAGTTACTGTTAATCAAGAGCGTTATAGACAAAGCATAATCATGCCTTTTGTGAGAAAATTAAGAATTTTTTGCCGCGTACGAAACTTACACCTGAACATGCAATGGTTTCAACAGGGTGGCGCCATAAGCCATACAGGAGTTCATTAGAACTTCTCTGTTAGCATTTTGGACACAGAATAATTTCTCGTGGAACGGTCTTCGAGTACTCTTCGCATTCACCTGATCTGACGCCACCTGATGCATCCATTTGGGTTATGACGAAAAAGTCAGTATCGCGCTCTGAAAAGGCGTCAAAGACAATTACAGAACTGTGGCAAGCGATAATAACTTATTTCCAACAACTGCATCAACCACTGTTCAGTAATATGTTTAATGATCTGCAAAATTGTTATGAAGTATGTTTGCACCGCAATGGTGCACATTTTGAACATGTAAATTACAAAAATTAAAAACTTAATATTAAAATTAATTTTGGTACTGTTTATTTTGGCGAATACTGTATATACTTGAGTCTTTCTGTAATAAGTATTCTTGAAGCAAGTGAATATTCCTTACAAAACTGCATTGCTCTAGTCCAGCCAGTAGTTGTCAACGTAACTAAGCTGTCCACAGATTCTTTATCTCATAATTATCTTCCTCATATTTATCACTGGTTCTTTGCTCGTTAACGACCTTGTACTAACACTATTTCCATTTTATTTACGTCTTTGTATTTCCATTTGCACTATCCCTTTGAAATTGATATGATAGCTATACTAAATATTTATCTACTTATTGAAAACATTTGGTAAGAGCAGTCCCATTCTAAGAAAGTATCTTAGTGAACTTTTGTTAGATTCATTGTTAAGTTATGTTAAAACAAAATAAAATTGAATGCCAAAACGCACGGTAAAGAATTAATTAAGATATTGCAAAACCTGTAGCGTAAAGTTACTATTTTGCAATATGTAGTCCGGAATCTCTTTAATCATGACTTATTCTTGCATTAGACCATGCTAATTAAAGGGGCGGCTCCAGATCAACTAAACTAGACTGGATTTACCACACATCTTTGACAAAATACCAAAATGTAGACGAAAAACGAACGAGCGAAACAATAAACCACTAGTAATTTCTAATATCCCAAAAATCCAAATATCTGGTTCGAAGGACCAAAAAATGTAAAGGGCGGCTCCAAATTCTTGACTGGATTTTCTGTGCTCGTTTAAGAAAGTACCTATAGCTATATACGATACGAATGAATTAGCAACAACCATCGAGCAAAATTCAACGAAACGATAAACCGCGACTAGTATTCAAACAAAAATCCATGTAACACCACGTTCCTTCACAAGACAGGTGTTGTCTTCAAACACTTCTTCTGATAGGACTAAGGAAATGGGTGTGGATATAAGAACAGGGTTCCTTCTGGCACACCCGGACGCGAACTACCATGAAATAATTCTTTTTCGAACGGAATCAATGTCAAAGTATTGATTAACAAGAATTTAGCGCGATGTCAAAATGACTTTGCCCGCTGACGAATACAATTACGTGCTAAAAACGTTAGCGATCTATCTTAACACGCTAATGGTCAATGTTAGTCTATTGGTCTGATTCTTTACTTGCTTTCGCTGGCAAGAAAATGCTTAAGATTGTAAAATCATCCCAAAACGATATACATACATATAATACAAGGTTTAATAGAAAAAGGAACTAAACTAGTTTTGGTACAAAATGATATTTGTACCAAAACTAGAATAAACAATTCAATGCAGAACAAACACTAACATTCATTTATATTAGTGACTTATGTTTGGTACTAACTGTTAAGTGATCAATTTTAAATAAACGTTACCAAATAAATTTTCTATTAATAATAATTATTTAATATACCTGTTGTTGTCCAGGTGCGATTTGTTGCGAATGATGATTACCTACAGAGGGACCGCCCGACTGTTGACCGACGGCGGTTTGGGTCGTCAGGTAGGCCTGTGGTTGCGGACCGCCGCTGGGCGGACCTGGTGGTACGCCAGTTGGATGATAAGCATCGGCTCCTAAAATTAATAAAATAAAAATTTATTTTATTTGCTCCGTACAGATTTTGGACTGAAAACAGATTGATACCAAACTTCTACTTAAAATAATTCGTATTCGTTAATTTTTTCAAGTGTGTAAATTACTAGTAAAAATGTAAACTTTGTGAAATTTTGACTGAAGCAAACATCGATTACAAGTTGCAATTTATTAAGAGTTTATACATCATGGGTTAACTAGATAATTCAAAATTTATCGAATTTGAGTTATCTACTCCAGCAGACTGTTTCAGTATTAAGCTCCAGCAGAGTTTTGTGGCAAATTATTGAGGTGGTTCCAGAGTATCTTAACTAGCCGCACCGAAAGAGTAAAAACCAGTCAGTTTATATCTCTGTTATTTATACAGGTCACATCTGGTATCCCACAAGGTTGCCATATCTCACTCCTGTTGTTCAACATTTTCATCGACGATCTACCACTTAAATTTACAGTGACTAAGCATGTAAAGTACGCTGATTTCAAAAGATTCTCTATAATTAAAACCAAGGATGGCCAAACTCTTCTTAAGAAAAACTTGCGAATAAGCTAATGCTAGAGTATGTGTTCTCTCGCAAAAGGAGTAAAATCTACGGCATACCAAATTAACAAGTCATAAATCTCAAAAGAAACCTGTCATTTTTGATCCCCATCTTCAGTTCGCAGACATCTTGTGACTCTAAGGCCTCGAAGTTACTAGGATTTTTGATAAGAAGCTCTCATGGACTTTAGACATTAATTCCATCAGAACCATTTTTGTTGGAATTGTTAGATCTCAGAGTACGCCATTCAAATTTGGTCTCCTTTCTATGCTGTACACAAACCAAATAGAAAGAATTTCTGAGATACTGTGAATTTAGGTTAGGTATTGCACATACTTACGGGAACTACAACCGTATCATGAATTATTTAAATCAAGACATACTGTACAAACGATAGAAGGATATCTGATGTTTGTTTTATATACAGAATATTATCCAATAATATCTCCTGCGTAGACTTGCTTCAACGTATCAAGAGAACGGTTCCTCAAAGATCATTGGGATCCATTAATGAGTTCTTCATTGAGTATCATCCTACAAACTATGGGAAACAACAACCGGTTAATCGCGCACTAAACTCCATTAATCAGTTTAGACTCGATATGTAAATTCATTCGAGGCTTTCAAGTTGCTCCAAGCCCATAGGAAACTATAGAGTGTTCCCCTCTTCTCTTGCTTTCTCTATGCTCATTTTATTTCAGGTTGTACAATTCAGCGACGGTTGTACCAGAAACCTTTATAATAAACATTATTTTATATTAAATTTAGATGTTTTGTATTAGTGATTGTTTAGTTAGAACAGTATATTAAACTAATCTAAACTTGTACCTCTAAGAGGTACTGTTACATATTTGTAGATACATTAGTAACATTGTATCATGCATTTATATAGAACTTGTTACATTCAGCTATTTCTCTTCATTATACATGATTGTTTTCATTACACGAAAATAATGATAATATTTTTTTTGGGAAGCGACTACACGTCGCAGGGCGCTCTGGAGAGTGGGGATGAGTAGAGGGGAATGACATAGGAGTGCACGCACAGGTAGTCGTCTCCGAACAGCGGGAGAGTTCGGACAGGATTTTTCGTTAAAGTCGTTGCGGTCACCCCGTACAAGCTAAAATGCAGCGTCCGGTAGAATAACGGATAGTGATCAAGTTTTGCGTTAAGCTTGCCAACACCGTAGCGGAAACTGTTACAATTATTAATACGCTTTTGGCAATTATTGCCTTTCGAATCGACAAGTCTACCGGTGGCACAAAGCCTTTGTTAAAGGTCGTGAGGTGAATGATGAACCTGGACGACCATTAACGACCAGTTCCGACGAAAACGTGACTCGTGTGAGAGATCTTTTAAACTTGGACCGTCGTTTAAGCGTTCGTTTAGTGGCAGAGACATTACATATTCCAAAAACTACCGTTCACGAAATTGTGAGAAGCAATTTGGAGATGCGGAAAGTGTGCGCGAAGCTAGTGCCCAAAGTGCTAACGGACGACCAAAAATCGTACGAGTTAAATGTGCCAGGAGCTTTTGGACTTACGTGAAGAAGACCCCCACTTTTTAGACAACGTGACACAGGAAATGAGTCCTGAGTGTCGAGTTTGATGCCGATACAAAGAGGCAAAGTGCCCAGTGGCACACATCAGCGTCCCCTCGCCCCAAGAAGGAATAAGCAAATAAAACGCCCAGACCATGCTCATTGTGTTTCTAGACATCGGGGAACCTCGAGAACGTACAACATGGTACATCCGTGACTGGCGTCCGGCCTCCGTGACATCGCGAAGGATTGGAAACTTCACCATGACAATCCGCCAGCGCACACATGCTTTGTTGTGAACACCTACCTGGCCAAGGTAGGTGTGCGACCGGTGCCCCAGCCTCCCTCTAGTCTTGACGCGGCGCACTCAGACTTCTATTTGTTTCCGCGCTTGAAAACTCCCATGAAAGGTCAACATTTCAGGACGGTCGACAACATGAAAGAGGCTTGTACCAAAGCTTTAAAGGACATTCCGGAGAAGGACTACCGTGACGCCTTCGATGCCTGGAAATCTCGCTGGCGACAATGTATCGACGCAGGAGTACAGTACTTTGAATCCTTTTACTTATTTGTACTGGCCTGATCAATAATTTTTTTTTCTCTCGAGTCATTGACATTACTTTTCGGACAAACGCTGTAAGTATCCACACTTTTATGTTATATACATATATTTTACTGCATATGCACTCTCTTGTAATGGAGTATTCCGTTTATATTAAGAATAAAAAAAGTGAATAACATGAATCGATTAAAGAACCCCTGTGGAAGAATTTATAAACTAGGCAAGTTGTAAATGAAGTGTTATTCATTCCAATAATTAGTTAACTGGAAATATCTAGTTTTTCTAATTGGCAATCTGATTTTGCGCAATGAAAAAAAAATACATAACTAGAGTTATCCATTTTTAGAATTCAAATTATCAATGATTCTCAGCACATTCAGCTGTTGTGTTTAATGAAATTAACCTCCGTTACCTCCATTACTACATACTCTGTTACCTCTGCTATTGGAAACTGGGATATTATAAAAGACAACGCGATTTTCATTTTATCCACCAGAATAACTCTGATGAAATAGGTACAACAAAGACTACCTCATCTACCAGTAGGAGAAACTTCCGCACACAATTAATAGGGTATGTGAGAAGCACGTAAGACTTTAGGGTTGTTAACATAAACTTGAAGAAAATGTCATCTGTGAATACCTGTTACCATAATAAAAGAGAAAAACATATTAACAATTTTCTAGCCCTTGAGCTGCGAGAAGGTATAAAAGTTCATTTTGAGTCTTTTGTATGATGGAAAAACAATTTCAATAATCTTTGACCTTCAGAAAGTACTCAGGTGCCTAGTGACCCCTATAACAACAGACTTTTTTACAAAAGTACATCTGTCATACTGTACCATGGCAGGTGGTAGAGATCTTTGATGCGCCAAGTATGAGTTCGTGTACCACAGAGAAGAAAGAAATCCAAACGTTTTCTTATAATCTTGCAATGGGAGCATCAAAAGTCGTACTAATAATCATAGTTGCAAAGAATTTACTACGCATCTTGAGGTGTCTTATCGACCATGGTACAATATAAAAGCTGTACAAAGATATTGAGCACCAATAAAACGGGTGAAAAATAGGAAAAATCTTATAATGCAATTTCGAGTGACTACAGAGACAAAAAGAAGACCCACTGGAGCCACACAGTACTTCAGATGTTAGCATTTCGGCCATGTGCAATATAGATGCACAGCCCAATGGCGATGTGCAAAATGCGAAGCTGACTATCCCTCATTGAGTGTACGTTAGAAAAAACTATCAAACTAAAATCTGTGTTATGTGTAAAACATCCTACAATTGCAAGGAAGTGTAAAGCGCACCCCGAGAACGTGAAAGGAGCAAGAGAAATGTTATAAGGGAAATGGTTTTAAAAGGACAACGGAAGGAAGGTAACCCAGATAGGCCCCAGATAACATCTAATGACATGCCAGCAAATGACAAAGGCAGCAGTGAAAGCAACATTACTTGAAATGCTCCCGGAAAAGAAGAAAAAAAATCATGGTACTGATGCTAAGAGAAACCCACGTGAAAGGAAACAAATCTAGCAAGGTTCCGGGATACCAAATATTCGGAAAGACAGAACGGGCACCCCAAAAGACGGAGTGGCACTTTTAATGCACAATAGAATGTGCGTAAAGGAAATAGAATTTAATCTATCGTCGATCGAAGCAGTAGGGGCAGGAACAACTATAGAAGGACAAGCATTAATATTCGTCAACGCATATATAAAACCAGGAATAACACCAGAAGAGACAGATTAGAAGAAACTATTTAAAAACGGAAGAACGGTTGTTGAAGGCGACTTTAATAGGCTGGGGATGCAGAAATCAAACAGGTGGAAAAACCATTTTCCAATTTGAAAGAAAATACCATATAAAAATCTATGGGCCAGAGGATGAAACCTTAATCCTAACGAGAGGAAGAGGAGAAGTAATTGATCTATTCATCACTCACAAAATCAAACAAATTTTAAAACCTGAAACAAAGTATTTCCTAAGCTCCGATCAAGATTCAGTGATAGCCGCAATCCAAAACATGAAACTACTGGAACCGATACAACCTAAGAAAAGACAGGCTGGATGAAATTCAGCTACTACATGAGCAATTATGTAACCATACAACAAATCAAAAATAACCAGATTCACCAAACAAATACAAGAAATTTTAATTAAAGCACAAAAAACAGTAAGTGGAATTAACAAGCTAAATCTAAGCAGAGAAGAACGAGCCGTAATAGCAGAACAAATAACCAAAAAATAGATGGAAAAGAACAAGGCATCCGCACGATAAGATAAAACTGAATAAATTAGACTAAAGTCAACTACAGGCTCAAAGAAAAGAGGGTAAAAGAATTTGATGATTGGGTTGAAAGCGCGTGTCATGATGAACAGATAGAACTGTGAGAAGCTTACCAAACAATTGAAAAAAGGACCTATTGACAATGCACCAATTAGAAATAAAAACAGTGTACAAAGATGGAGAAAAAGTGGAAGCAATAGCCGAACACCTCACATTATATTTCGAAAAGAAAGACCAAAGACCAAAAGAAATAGTCCAAAAATCTCTGGAAAAGCTTAAAAACAAAGTGTTTGAAAAGAAGAACGAATAATAATCCAAAAAGAAGAGATTAGAAGCATAGTAAAAAGAATGAAAAGTAAAAAAGCACTTGGAGAAGATAAAATGTCGAACAGGGCTAAAAAAACTATTACAAAAAAAAAAAACAACCGGTAGAACCGAGGAACAGGAGACCTCTAAGCATGATAAATATGTTGGCCAGAATTTTTGAAGTAGTAAGTAAAGATCATATAGCAAAGTTTACAGAAGAAAATCAACTATTACCAAAATAACAGCTAGGATGCCAAAGAAGTATATACTTGTCGCCTTCCTAGACGTAGAAAAAGTCTATGATAGGGTGTGGTGAGCAGGATTAATAAACAAGATGTGTGAAATAAATATTCCAACAACACTAGTGAACATAGTAAACAGTTTCTTAACCAACGGAACATTCCGAGTCAAAGTAGGAGCAGAAAAATCAACCAGAAGAATAGCAAAAGAAGGCCTGCCGCAAAGATCGCCTCCCTGATTCTACTCAATGCTTATGTTGCTGACATACCCCGGTTTGAAAAAACGGAAGAGTGTGACCTATTACCATTGGTAGACGATACTGCATTAGTGTCGTCCAAGAAGAACATGGAAATAACTATAAAAACACTTGAAGGAAGCCTACAAGTCATCACAAACTATTTTCGAACTATAAACGCAGAAAAAACGGAAATAGTGAAATTTATCAACAAACGACCTAGAACAGAGCCATAGTAGTAGGAGACAAAAATGTCAATTTTAACAACTAAGTAACATACTTAGGCGTCGTATTCGATAAAGATTTAGACTTTAGGCCATTCGTCAGAAACAGACCGGCAGTAGCCCAGAACTCTGCAAGAAAACTGTAGTACTCTATTCTCCAACACGCAAGTATAATCACAGACAGCGCCAGGATGAAAATCTTAAAATGCATGTTAATTCCACAATTAACTTACGGAATGGAGATCTGGGTACAAGGGTCAGAAAAAGCCAAGGACAGAATGGATATCGAGCACAACAAGATACTGCGTAAAGCGGTAGACGTACCTTACTTTATAAGTAACAAAAATCTACGAAAAGACCTCCAAGCAGACGAACTACTACTAGTGGCAACAGAAAAACGGGAAAGCCTGGTTGAGAGAATGTTACAACATAATGATGTTAGAATTAGAGAAATTGCAGAAAACCTAAGACGAACAACCAAATGGCAAAAGAAATAATCGTTTGACTTCTAGAGCCAAAGGATCAAAGAAGATCACTATATATTTGCACAAAACGCAGTGCAGGAAAGTAGGAAAAAATGGAAGAAAAAAAATTGGGGAATAATGACTACAAATATTTGCATCATCTTTCATCTGGAGAAACAAATATAAAAGTACCCCCCCCCCCAATAGTTTAATGGTAATAAACCAGAAATAGGGTGATGGAAGTACAGAAAAACTGTAATTTTATTCTCCTACAAAATCTCGAGGATAAAATGTCGACCAACAAATTGTTGAATAAGAGGTGAACAACCCGGAAAACTTCATTTGGTATGTCTGGTACGGAGATTAGATGAATCCATTTGCTCTATCATTTCAGAATGAAGCCATGTGTTAAAATGAAATAATAATTTGTTTAAATAATTGTGTTAATTCCTTTTTAGATTTACATTTTCATTAATAATGTTGATTTAACCAAATTGAATACTTTTGATTTGAATTTTCATATATTTTTCCATATTATGGTTTTTTTCATTAAAAAAATATTTTCTAACGATATTAATTTCTAAGTTAAAGTATGATGATGGCACAGTTGAAGTGTCGATACAGTTGAACGCGTTACATTTTATTCTGCTTTGAATAAAATAAACAATACTTTGGGAGTGGGAGCACCATTGTTTTCCTTAATTAAATATTTACTCCAAAGGACTTGAACCTATATCTGATTTTTATTTTTTATAAGCAACAACTGCCTCGACCACTTCATATCGATTGATCCAGCATCAAACAAGAAAAGCATTGTATAAGTTACTGAATTTATAAACTCCATAGGAAAGTATTGAGTTAAAAATTAAAACGTTATGAATTTTAAAATCAACTTACTTTGTGGTGTTTGGGCCCTTGGTATAATATATCTAAATTCATATCGATGTTAAGGCAAATAGAATAAGTATTTATTTAAAAAATAAAAATGAACACATTAACTTCGATTTGTCAAATGAACACATTAAATTCGATTTGTCAAATATTTGCAATCGTAAAAGTGACGTAGTATGGATAGTTGAATATGAGAAATTGAAAGTAAAATTATTTTAGAACTCCATCTTAACAACAATTAACACACAGATTATATAATAAGAACGTTGCTTATTAGCATTCAGTTATACGGATAATTTAATTTGTAAGTACATACATGCAGACATGAATACATTCTTGTCATAGCTAAGAGGCAGATTTATTGAAAATTATTCAATAAATCTCTCAATAGATATCCAGTTCATGTATCTGTCACTAAGTAATTTTTCATAGCGGTTTTTAAAAATAATATACCTCAATTATATTAACGTTGATGTTTGATTAAAAAATGTATTTGCTTATTTTCTTTTAATTTATTACAGTCGGTTTCACTTTCATAATATAAGCATCATCAGGTTAAATTTTGCCTTATGGAAATTACATGCAAAATTGGACGGACCTAGAACTGGACGTCTAATTGAGCTGGCGCTTTAGGATTGATCTCAAATGATAGCTAAATAATTTTTTGCATAGACATGTAGGAATCTTGTGTTGGAAAAAAAATGAAGTAAAAGTGGGTAAAAATGGTTCCAAATTTGGATCACCATAAAAACTACGGTTGAAAAGGGTCCGCATTTAAGAGTATATGGAAAGATTGATGGGATCAATATTGCCATTGGCTAAAAGAACATTCTTTTCATTCTATTTAGAAAAAAATTACAAATCTTGATTCAATATTAATAAAAAAGTATATTTTTGTTATGTCCAATCTCATTTCACGGCAAAAAAATGTTAATTTTAGTATGATTTTTACGATCATTTTTTGATATTTATATTCATAACTCTTGGACGAGTGGAGATAGTACCATGAAATTTTGGTATGTTATGTAAAACATCTGAACCTTCCGTTTATATGTAAATACAGTTTTGCACAAGTTTGTTCCAAAAAAACAGGTCACTAAAAATGTTGGCCCACTCGCTTTGTGTATTGTACACAAATATTGTAATTGAGGTGGAAAGTATAAAAATGGGCACATTTTGCAAATAATAAAAGGTACAGTATTACTTTTCGACAAAATTTGCGCTATACAGAAATATCTAAAAGGTTTAAGCTCAAAATTGTCAAGGGTTTAAACCAAATTGCCGTCGAATTAAAAAGTTTATGGCAGTCTGGCGTGCTGAACACCTTTTAGTCAAACTAACCATAAAATTCTGTATTGATGGTTTGCAGTAATTTTGGAGGACCCATGATCTGAATAATGAAACAATATTCCAACTTCGACCAAAATGTATTAAAATTTTACCTATGTTGTATTTGCTACTCGTTCGTTAAATTATCAACAACTTTTGTTAAATAGACAAAAAAAATTTTGGATTGAAACACTGTGTTTCAATTATTTCAAATCATGAGTACTCCAAATTATTGCAACACATCGCTGCTCATTTTCAAGCGTTTTATGTAAAATATAGCCACTACTGTCGAACATCGTAAAATTGGAACTCTCGAATACCACTGCTATAATCGCATGGGCTAATCCCCTCCCTCACAGCTATGAAAGGTCCCCTCCCCGAGGTTAATCTATGAAATTTATTAAAAACAAACATAGTAATAGTAACATTACATAAACATCACCTTCGATTTATGTAGGGTTCCCCTCGGAATAAACCGTCTGGACTGAGCACTGTCTAATTAGGTATATTATGCTCGGTGATTCTAAACATAGGTTAAAACCAGTAATTGCTTGTTTCGGTATTTAGTATTTCGGTATTTAGTATTTAGTATTCGGTATTTAGTATTTACTTTATGACATCGTTAACTTCCGATTCATATAAATTTTAAAAGCGTTCATTATACTCGCTGCAGACAACTTAAATCATCCGCACAACCTACAAGCTCAACATTTTTTAATTACCATTAATTTAAGAGTATAGAATTGCCCATGATAACTTCGACCTAATGGCTCTAAGGTTGTACGGCTAT
>WYDF02010663.1:0-13670 GCA_009867245.2 Adranes taylori
AATCACCCACTTATTCCTTTTTTCTCCTCTCTCAACCCCTTCCCAAGCACCTATATATATCTTCCTCACCATTCTTTTCGGATCTCCCCTCATCACTTTTCCTTCGTACTTTACCATCTTTTTTACCCCTCTTACCACAACACTTGTTGGATTTACAATTACTCCATTGTTAGTTTGTATTGAAATGTTTTTAGTTTGAATACCCTGATGTTTATTCCTTGCTAGATTTTTTATGGACCACAACTGTTTACTTTTTACATCAGCCTCGTATAATGATTTCTCATAATGGTTTCACGTCGCTCTAGTTAAATCTTTAGAATATTCCTTTTTCAAAATTTTGTAGTTATTGAATATATTCGTATCATGAGTACTTTTATATAACCAATTGAGATTCTTTAAATACTCCGCTTTCCCTTTAAGCAAATTACTATACCACGGTAAACTTTTGGTTTACCACGGTAAAGTACTATACCACGTATGTTTTGGTTTGTTAGAATAAAAATTAGATAAAGGAAACGCAATTTCATAATAGTCATTGACTTTATTAAAAAAACTATTATAAGTTTATCAATATCATTTAAATAAGGATTTAATAAGGTATCTCTGATATTGTTTGTTTCAAAAAACGTTTCGTATGCAGTGTCAGAAAAAAACCGTTTCGCCGATAGAGTTGTATCATGCGGTTTGTACGAATTACTAAAAATATTTAAGTACACAACTTGCATCGTCTGACCCATGACATTCATATAGGCACTTACATCTTCCCATGCATTGGTAATACAATGGGTAATACATTATTTCTGATTTCACTACGAATAGGAACATTATCAACAAAATGCATCGTGTGCCACATCAAAACTGTGGCAAGCAATTCCATATGCTTATTAATAAACAAGATATCTACGAAAACTTCTTTACAATTTAACATAGTCCATAAACTTAATAAATGTCTACTTATCAGCTATGCTTAGTCTGGTGTAGTCAAACTGTCAAAGTTAATGCAAGAAAGTAAAGAATACTATGATGAAACAATTGAGAATCTAAAGAACTTACAAAAATTGTTCAGAAATCAAAGAATGCCGTAAAAACTTGAAAAGAACAAGTCGAACACGTCATAGAAAAGATTCATAAGCTGTGAGAAAAAAGTATACAGGAAGATGTCGCTACAAGGCCTCTGGCTACGTAAAAACATAAAATTGAAGGCCTACATAAAGACTGTCGGATAGCAGAACGAAAACAAAAGAAAGTAACAGACACGGAAAAGAATTACGTCAAGTAGAACTTTATTTCTACAACAGATAACTGGTACAAAATTTGACAATCACATTACAGCCACGACAAACATTTGTCATGTTTGCGCGATAATTTATTTACATTGTATCCATTTTTAGGATCTTGACATGTTTCGGGGACACAATTACCCCTTCTTCAGAAGAACTTTTTTAAATGTTTCGTTTAACTACTGAAGTATATTGTTAACATGCTGAAGTTAAACGAAACATTTTAAAAAACTTCTTCTGAAGAAGGGGTAATTGTGCCCCCGAAACATGCCAAGATCCTAAAAATGGATACAATGTAAATAAATTGAGTTTTGGAACACCGTTGTTTCACTAAATTAAAATTGTGGACTCCAATACTGAAACGTTTAATAATCAATTTCTAATGGAACTTGAAAAAAAATATATTGTTGTAATTAGGATTAGTCAAAATTGTATAATTAGAACATAGAAACACGCCGTGGTTCCACAATTATTTTTAGTCTTTTTTAATTTTTTATATACGAATGCTCCTCGAATACAGCGGTGATCTAAGGGACAGTGGGATAGATTCTAGAATTTCCTGAAGATCGTCTGGGGGATCTTGCGTTGATATAATAATTCGAGCAGGGTGAAAACAGTGGTCTGATGTGGCTTAGCGGAACCAAATTGTCTGGTAGTCTATTATGTGGTTTTCGGCGCTGCGTCTGTGGGGGTATTTGGATTCAAGATGTTTTAGGCGATCAAAAATGGGTGTCACATCCCCAGAACCGCCCTCTCAGAGCAGAGATTAGTTTGGCGCGTTTTCTAACTCTAGCAAGAATTTGTTTCACATCGGAGTTACAGTAAACGTTCAATTCAACGTAATACCTAATTATGTGACTTTGTCTTTTAGCGGGATCCTTTTCCTCAGATTAAGATGGCTTGAGTTTAGCTTGGTTTTGGTGTCCCGCGCCATTTCTGCGCCCATGGTAGGAAAGAGTTGAGAGAATTTTGGATGTGTTTGCTATTGGTTTTGGTTGATTTGCTGCAAGTCCAAAATGTCGTGTCGTCTGCATAAAGGGCGCTGTAGAAATTCGTAGCAGTACATTAGGTACAGCAGTGCTGCCAGGACGGAGCTTTGCGGGACACCGGCTTGAGGGTAGATAATTCTGGATAATGTGTCTCCTATTTTGATTTGAGTGTTGCGGTTTGACAGATATGACTGGACTAATTTGATTAGAGTTAGATGATATATCTCTAGTGTGTGGAGTTTGCGAATTAGGCCAGTATGCCATACAGAATCAAAGGCTTGGGTGATGTCCAGAAATACTGCCAAACCACAGTGTGCGCTGTTTAAAGCGCAGGTAAGGTCGTTTTGGAATTTCAGAAGGTGGTCATCTGTAGAACGCGAGGCTCTAAAACCAAATTGATTGTCTTGTAGGATTTTGTTGGTTTCCAAAACGTTTCGTATTCGAGCTGTGATTATTCTTTCAAAGGTTTTGCCTATCATGTTAAGAAGTGTTATTGGGCGATATGAAGAAACGTTCCTGGGATCCTTCCTAGGTTTGGGAATCATGACCATTTGGCTAATCTTCCATTCTACTGGGAAATGCTCCAATTGAACCCGTGAAGACACGGGTTAAAAATATCGCTTAGAAGTTTCCAACTTCCAATTGGTTTCTGGTGGAATATTTCTTAGAATGTGACGGGTTAGATTATTGATTCCGAGAGCTGCCGTGTTTCCCAATTTGATTGTTGAAGTAATTTCTTCAGAACTAATAGGAAAGATGACATATCGTTTTCAGGAAAATATGGAATTGGTGTGTAGTGACCATCTAAGTTCCTGACATAGTTATCTGTGTCAACTAGAAATTGATTGTCAAAGTTTGGGCTGTTAGGAATTTAGTAGGCTGATTCAAAATGGTCAGCAAAATAGTTGTCTTTTTCTATAGGGTAATTTATTATTTGTCCTTGCGAATTGGTTAGATGGGATTTGGGGATCGAATTTTTGCCTGTAAGGCAAATGAATTAGTTACAAAAATTTTTACAATTATGGTAATGACTTTTGAAGTGGCGTTAGTCCAGCACTCCTCTCTGTACGCAATAATACTGGATTAGAGCTTTAAGACGATTCCAGTCTGTGTGCGCAACGAACTGGCGAAAAAATGCGTCTTTTTCCGAGAATCATGTTTAAGATTTTGCAAGGAAGAGGATACCTATTTGAGGGCACAGCTTTTAGCACAGCTTTCTCCGATGCGGAATTTTGGATAATTTGCGATAAACGAGCTACTGTTTCATCTAGCAGAAGAGACGGGATTGTTCAGTGGGGTGAGTTGAATCATTCGTTGTTGGAAGTACTGCCAGTTTACTCTTTGAAAATCTCTGATGATAATTTGTGTGGGAGATGTTTCAACTCAGTTGTCAAGATTAGTCTTAACTAAGAGTGGATAATGGTCATAAGTGATTGACGTGCCGGCAAAATCTTTTGAATCGAATTGGTGGATTAAATTTTCTGTGATTATGATGTGGTCAATGATCGAGACACCATTGCCAATGAAGGTTGGTTCGGTGTTCCTGATTCTTTGAATGGGGAACTGCGTTATGCAATTAATTAATGTTTCGCCGTAATTATTCGTAGCTCTGTCTCCAAACTCTATGTGGCGCGCATTAAAGTCGTTGAGAAGTGTTGAGAAATATTCTAAAAATATTTGAGGAATATTTTCAGATGGGCGGCTTTATTACAAGAAAATCGTCACTGTAGAATTAGTGAAATGAAAGTTGGTTGCTACACATTCAAGGTAATCAAACTGGTGAGGAAAAGGAAATGGAGTGCTAGGATAGTGGTTACTGATTTCAAATGCAGTTCCTCTAATTGCTCCGCAAAGACAATATAAGATAGAAACAACACACCAGTGACAGGGCAAGAAAGAAGAACAGTCACGGCGAGATCGAGAAACAATCCATTGAAGCAAATTGAAATAAACGATGAAAGAATTTATGAACCATTCAATTCATAAGCCGTTGTAACCAAAATGTTCAACAAAACAGCTGGAGAATCAAACTTTTGACATCTTTTGGGATAGTCCGATGTTTCTAAGAGACAAAAATTTAAATAAGAAATGAAAGAATTCCTAAACCGTTGAAAACCAAAAAGTTCGAAAAGCAATCATTGAAATCAGTTGAAAAACAAATATTTAAGATCATAAGGAACCGGCAGAATATTCAATAAGTCAAACAGGACAAGAAAGTCCAAGAAGAAGCATCAAAGTGCGAAAGAAAGTTGAATCAAGATGAACAAGAAAGCAAAGGCCAAAATCTAAGTGAAATAGAGTTTATTTATGAACGCTCTTACGCTCATTTATGAACAAAACAAATGAAGAAAATCTAATTCAAGTGATATATGTTACTTTAATGATTTGAAAGAAAAAATATCTTGAAGACATGTTTCTAACATGTATTTTTATTTAGTAATAATTTGATATGCTTGATTCTTAAATTTAAAGAACATGAGAAACGAATAACATTAGTTTTGTTAATTTTATATTTCACAGCAGCTTCGAGTCTTCAAGTCTCATGCTTAAAAACCAATATTTAATTGTGCGTGAAAGTCAGCAATATCATACTTGCCCAAATAAATTATCTAGTGCGGTGATAATTAACTGTAAATTTGTTATAATTATCATCTATAGGAACTAATAATCCGAAAAATTAATTTAGATCTTATTCGTTCAATGCCGTAAATCGATTTTTTGCCAGGATCAGAATATTTTACTAACCTCTAATAATTTACACTAAAGGAATTAAGAGATTCAATTCTATCATTAAATAAATACAATTTGTAGTATACAGAAAATATTAAACTGCTAGTATAAAAAGACTGTCACTTACCTCTTAAAAAGGGACAAAAAACTTTTACATATACACATTTGCTTTCGTTACAACTACATTTTACATTTTGAGTTTAAACATCAATGTTTTAATCTATATCTAACCTTAAAATGTAATTTCTAATTGAAATTTAACATAATTCCAACAAAGTAATAGTTCTACAACATAACGTCATTTCTGAGGCCGCCACATTATATCTTTTTCACAGAGGCGGTTGCATGTGTAGAAAAATTTCAAAGTGAGCCGTTTACACGTACGCAAAGCGGATATAATCTTAGTTCGCCATACATTTACAGTAAAATTCGAAATAATGTTGTGAGAATATTAGAATATAGCGTTTTTCTTTGAGACTGTTCCTTGTGTCAAATTATTTCAAATTGTGACGTAGATAAGCAAAGCGGATATATTAACCTTAATTGGCCATGGCGCCACTAGAGATTGAGCAATATGAATTGGTTCATATTGATCAAATCGTAATGAGGATTAATTTTTGTTGCAACTTACTTTAAATTAAAAGTAAAAGTAAGTTGTTTCAGAGGTGGAGGCGAGAGATTCAAATAATTAAACAAGAAAGTGTTCATAAAACTCCATCTTCATTGATTCTCAAAATGTTGATATTGTAATCAATTAACAATTTTTCAGTTGTTGACATATTTCGGAATTGTTATTCCATGTTTTTATCACTGATGTTATTCCCGAAACATGTAAATAATTGAGAAATTGTTAATTGATTACGTTATCAATATCTTGCGAATCAATTAAAATGGTGTTTATGGAATACTTTCTTGTTTAATTATTTCATTATTAAATTATTTTAATTTTAGGATTGGTTTAATAATATTACGGGCACGTAATTTTTTATTTTCACTGTTATTAATTTTGATCATTAATTTGATCACATTTAAAACATTTGACAACGCCGGTACTAGTGGGTACTTAGATCAATTCACAAATTAGATAAAGCCAGTTACAGAGTTTTGTAGATCGCCATAATATATACGCTAAATATTCTAGGGAAATGCTCGTATATAAACCCAAGTGCGAGCTTTACGAATGTGCTCACTGTGTGTTTCGTACTGAATATAGACGTAATTTAATAAGACATTTACGTAAACATAGGGGCGATGTTCACAAATGTGAGTACTGTATATATCATACTGTAGATAAAAGTCACTTGATAAGACATTTACGGATACATACTGGTGAGAAGCCTTTTAATTGTGAGCATTGTAAATTTCTGACTGCGGATAAAGGTACTTTAGAAAAACACTTACTAAAACACTTCGGTGATAAGTGTTTTAAATGTCCCGACTGTGAATTTCGAACAATAGATGGAAGTCGTTTGACCTGCCATGTGCGAAAACATTCTAGTTTATACTCCGTGGAGAATCGTTTTAAGTGTTCTGAATGCGAATATCGGACTGTGGATAAAACAAAACTACATAGACACTTTCGTAAACATACTGGCGAAAGACCATATAAATGTTCTGATTGTGACTATCGAACAGCGTATTCAAGTCACGTGAAAAGGCATCAAGCTAGACATTTACCACAAAAGGTGTTTAAATGTTTAGATTGCGGTTATCGCACCTTACGTAAAGTATACTTAACCAAACATTTAAATAAAATGTGTCATAAACGATTAAAATATTCTAAATATAATATGTCAAAGGTCAAAACTGAAGTAATGAATACCACTCCAAATTTGCGCCATTCAAAATATATGTGCTCAACCAAAATAGAACTGGATGAAGCGGGTGAAGATGCAGAGGTATATGATAATGTAAAATTTGAAATCGCTGAAAATGATTTATCTATTAAATATGAACCCTTAATCATTGATATAAAAACCGAATTGCCAATTACTATGGATTGATACACATAATAGCCAAGTTGAAGTGGATGACCTGGTCATAATCTTGATCATCCCTGTTCATAATGACATTTGAAGGGCTGTCTATAAAGTTCATAACATCTGTGGCTAAAAATAGAAAAGTTGTAATAGAATCCCTAAGAAATGTGGTATGGAAGTATTGATTTCTACCCTGTTACAAATTAAAAGTTCATCAATCAGATGAGTAACCGCCTGAACTTAACAGGAAAGTATTCATCTGTGCATTTAACATTAAAGAAATTGAAAAACAAAGCAGATGTATTAAACGTACCTTTTGTGCAGTTGAATTAATGCAAGACTTAATTATATATTCGAATTTGGTACCTACTAATTTACTATTATTTTAGAATATCATGTACATTATATAACATTTATATTATAAGTATAATTACTTTTTAAGGAAGCTCATTGTATACGAACTGTTTATGAAAAATTTGTATGGATAGTCTCTTGATGAAATAAAATTTCTTGCAAATTTAGAAGTAATTTTTGTGAAATCTCAAAACTAGAAATTGAATTAATTAAAAAAGAATATGGACATAATTATTTTATTTATAAATATATTTGTTTTACAAAATAGCTAATTTCTAGTGATTGTTTTTGATTATCCTATAGAATAGATGTATACTATAGAATTGATTATCCTTTATATTTTTTGAATTGTTCACTGTTTTTACAATTTCTGCGATTTCTTCAAGGCTGTTAACTTATAAACTCTAGTAATTATTTTCGCTCAATTTCTGCTCTTCTATAATTCTGGCTACTCATAAAAGCTTCGTTATGATCTAAATGGTGAATTAATTTTGTTTTAATTCAAGTTTTCAACTGCATATTTTCTAATTTGAATATTATGTTATAGTAATAAATCTATTTGGCCCATACAATTAAAATACTACAGTATTTTTCTTCATTACAGTTGTTTACAGCACACTTTTGGTACAAAATTGTACATTTTTCTCAATCAGCTGATAACTGTCTGCAACTAGAAATAGGTTTATAGGTTCTTCTTCTAAATGGTAATGATCTAAATGGTGAATTCATTTTGTTTTAATTCAAGTTTTCAACTGCATATTTTCTAATTTGAATATTATGTCACAGTAATAAATCTATTTGGCCCACACAATTAAAATAGTACAGTACTTTTCTTCATTACGTTGTTTACAGCACACTTTTGGTACAAAATTGTACATTTTTCTCAATCAGCTGATAAGTGTCTGCAACTAGAAATAGGTTTAGAGGTTCTTCTTCTTCTTTAAAAAATGTTTTGGGCTTGACACTAGGCGTTTTAATCATTATTATCTGTTAGCGAAATGAAATCTACAGCCCGGCGCTTGCGCAACTGTTAACTGCAAACCTATTCCAGATGTAAAAAATATTGTATGAAAACAAATATATTTAACGAAAACGTTTTACATAAAAAACAAGTTTTACGAAAATTAACACAAATATTATTAATTACACTATTACATCACATAAATTACACATTTTATTGGCATTGCCATTATTATCCGTTGATTAAATTTTACTTTATTTAGTTAGGTGGTTAGAGCTGCCATTTTATACCTTGACGTATAAAAAGTAAAAAACCAGGTTTACAGGTTGTTCAATCGTTTCGAAGGGGCTGTCAAGATGAACGAAGGGGCTGTCAAGATGAACAAGCTACGTGCAGAGCTAAAGGCTCGTTCACACTTTTCAATATACTTGAATTCAAGTCGTTTAAGTAAGTTGAATAATGTGAATATGATTTTTTAGTTGCTTCAAGTAACATGTTAAGTTTCAAGGAGAAGTTGAAAAGACGTTAACTTTTGCGTTCAAATTCTGAACTTGAACGGTGTTTCGAGATAGAAATTTAAAATATAAAAAACATTCCAATTTTGTTGAATGAAACGAGTGAGAAAAGATTAAGTGGTGATATTGACGTTATCAGGAATTAAAATTTATGAAAACAATACAAAATGTAAAATTAAAAAAATGAGAATAGTAAAAAGAATGGCGCTTGTGCAGAAGATATTTACTGTCTAACGTTATCTTGGTTCCATATAGCAGACAGGTTTTTGACAAAAGCGACTGCATATTGATTGCTTTTGGATTCTATTTTTAACATAACTAAGCAAATATTCAAAATTACTGACAGGCATTCTTATAAGACATTCTATTTCTTCGGCTAACCCACTTGCAGATCCATAACGGGCACTTACATCTCCTCTTAATTTTTTTGAAATTTTTAGGAATACCTCTATTTTGATATTAGTAACAAGTTTTATTCCAGCACTAATCACCATTTTTTGAGGCCATTTTTTTCCACCTCCTTGACTCAAAACTCTTTCAAGTGTTAAATATCAACTTGCATAAAATATTGAAAATGTATGGACGTTCACTTGAATTTAAGTTGCTCCATTGAAGTCACTTGAAAAGTGTGAACCTTGCATAAGGAAATTATGGTATGTGGAGAAGGCTGCCATTGGTTCATTTAAATATTCAATTCTCCTAATTACTCGTTCAAGTTTAACATTTATCAGAGAATTTTTCCGAATATACATATAAACACGCATATTTTGGATTGCATATAACTTACGACACGATCATTCACGACAGCTCTATAGTAGAGACGAATAATGTCATAAGTATAAATACTTTTCGTGAGAATTTGTAGTTTATATTATAATTAAAATTCCAATTGTGATGCATAGCTAATCGTTCGTTTATTAATAGTACAGAAAAGTAAATCTTGAATAATAACCACTAAGTTTGACAAATTTCAAATAGATGAGTAACTTGTCATCTAATCTCCTGAAGATGTGAACAATCTACTTAGATGTTGATGAGGCTGTGACTACTGTTGGAGCATTGAAATTATTTAATCTTTGATTTAAGAGATGACATATCCGTTGCAGTGAACAGGAACTTCAAAAATTATGCCACCTCTCTTAAAAATATCCAAATACCCGAATCACCAGATAAAGAAAATTTTGTAACCCAAATATAATGTAAATGCGACATGGCCTCGAAAGAAGAGCGTCAGTCAGTCAGTTTTAACAGAGTCGGTGTGTGTGGTTAGAGGCTTCAGAGAGTGTGCGTGGAGAGAAAATGTTTGCATATACCGTTTATTCTTGTTTTTATCGTTTTTTAATCATTAAACTATTCAACGGAGATGAGGACCTTTCATTTAACATACCAAATTCCCAAATCTTAACTTTAAACGTAGCTAAAGGAATGATTAAAAACAACTTGAACAAGAATAATGACAGTGAGTCATTATTAATTCACCATTAATCTTCCGCTTGAACTTGGTTTATGACTTTGTGTCGAATTTGACTAAGATTGATAAGATATGAAGATCAATTACGTTGATTACAGATCAGATGATATTATTACTTATTTTCCTTAAGTAACTTATTCTATCACACAGAGACATCTATTAACGGCAATGAAAAATTTAACAAAATAATTACAGAAATCAATCCTAGAGGCAACACTGAAATAATACTTTAAAAAATAAACAATATTATATTATAGATATTGAAACTAAATTATTATTTAGCAGTTAATTTATAAAGATGTTTTTAAACTCCTTCAGATCTTGTTTTCTACAGCACAATCCGGAATCTCTCATTTGATCATTTTCATTATGTAAAACTATTTCAAGTCCTCAATATTACAAATCCGACGCAATTCACCGGACTTCGAACAATCTGTTTTATTGTCCGAAATCTGGTGAATTGAGTTACATTGTCATTATGATGCACGTTTTTTACAAATCCAACGCAATTCACCGGATTTCGAACAATCTTTTTTTGTCAATCTTTGTGAATTGTGTTAAATTTTTATTATGATGCACGTTCTATAACCACGGCAGTTCTAATGATGCTAATCAGATTTTACTGTTAATAAAAACGACCCTACTTTTCTCAGGTTGTTTTCCTTCATTCGTTAACTATTTAAAGTGCATACCGTTTTCTGTTCTTGTGCTAATTCGCCAAAGTTCTATTACCACGGTTCCTGTCATAGAACTCGTTTTCTATATTTTCACCTTTAAGTAAGTGATACAAGCTGTAGCGGAATTTAGGTTATAATAAATGAAAGAGCACATAAATAAGTACTTTGAATCGAAATATATTATTTATTACAGCCTGTTCTTACTTACATAACAGTAATAATGATTAATAAATTAATACTATAACATAAGACTTCACTCGTTATGCTTGTTGAAAAACTTTGAAACATTTGTATTATAAAGTAACTTGAATTAAAAAAGTTCGTAAAACAAACATAAGGTGTTTACACATATCCCTCAAATATTTACCAAACAAATAAACAATGTTTTGCAACTATAAAAACACAATATCGTACTATTGCGAATATCAATCGCTGGATCGATATCGCCAACACGCTATATCGATCCAGCGATTGTATATTCCTGCGCTCTACGATAAAATCGTTTAGTTTTGGCGGTAATTTTGAATCAAAACATTCGATGTTGCGTTGAAATTTATAATTCAAGATATGATTAACGCATTAACAGCAAATCTACATGTTTATTTTTCTTAAAAATTGAAAAAGGTTTTTGTGTAAAAGTCGCACCAAGAATAGAATTTGCTATTCCTCTACAATTTAAATAGATTTTACAATATATAAGCTAACAACTACATTCCATTTTTACTTTGTAGAATATAAAAATTAATTACAATTTATCTAGCTTTAAGTCAAGAACTGTTAATATTACTAAAACACGTAAAGTATTTTGTATATAATTTAATTTTATTATGGATATATTGGAAATAAAAATAAACATCTAGACCTTATGTTAGAATTACTTAGAGAAAAACGTTGTTTTGTAAAAAAATAATTGCAAGCACAATTTTTAGCACACATTAAAAAAAGTTTCTCAAAAAAAAACAAATAAATACTACATAAAAATGAATTACCATAAAAATCTAATAAAAAATATGACAGTCCCCATAATTTGTTTAATAAAATCATAGGCATATTACCAAACAATTTTAACTACTTATAGAATAGATAAAGAGCTTTATTTTTTTATTACGATTTATATTAAACTTAATGTTCAATAATAAAATCTTTAAATCGTTTTTAAAGTCCACCTATTAGAGAACTTTCTAAATTAAGTAAGTGAAAATTTAGAGTTTAGTGAGGAAATTTTAAAATATTTGTAGGTAAATTAATAGGGCACTGACTAATATCTAAGTATATTTATTTATTTCTTTGTCATAAGTTAATTAAAAAAATGAAAATATAATAATTTAAGTGCACGAGTTTTTTTTTTATTTTTGCCTTTATTCGCTACGTATTATTAATCATCACAAAGTACGAAACTTGAATTTAATCAACATTTTAATTTTATGAAGTGATTTTATTAATTTTCTTTCGTTTTTAACTAACATCAATTGTATTCAACATTTTTAGCTAAGATTTACTACAATTCTTTAAGTTTAAGTACTTATAATATATCTAAATAGTTTCATACTTTGTGTGAAGTACACTAAATTTTCATGATTTATGATATTTTTTGTTGTTGTTGCTGTTGCTGTTGTACTTACTACACACTAACCATCAATGAAACAAATATATTACAAAAATGTACATAATTATTAAATGGTACGTATTAATATTAAAAAAGAAATGTTTAGCTTTTTTAATAAGAATTAATATGATAGGTAGATATAGCAAGAACATTTTAGATATTTTCGTAAATGATTTCTTTTAAATCAAAAATCACTCTACTAATAACTTAGTTTTTTACGCTTTATATTCAATGTCATCATTTTAACGTAATAATAGAAAGGTGTAAGTGTATGTGAAAATACCCCGGTCTTCCTCAATTTTCTTAAATATTACACAGAATAAGTTTTTAGTACGATAAATTTTAAGATCTAATAATATTTAATAATTAAAATGCGAGCAAATTTCTAACGTGAGAAAATTTATATAATTTTATGTTGAACATCGTGTTTGTGTAATTGTGTGATACCAAAATTTAAATTATTCTGTTAAAACTAAAAAATCTTAAATGGACGTGTTATAATAATTGTGTAATTGCGTTGTGTTACTTAAAAATACATTTGAGGTAAATGTTTTTTTTTTTGTTTTTGTTCTTACTGGAGACCGGGGTAAATATATTTTTTGTAAATATGTTTATTTGTATTGTTGATGTTGGAAAAAATGTTGGAAAGCGATTTTAGCGCTCATTGAAATCGAACGGCGCATGATTTAGTTTTAATCTTCTCTGGTTAATCACTTCACTTTGATGTCATCATAGTGACGAATTCTGTAACAAGAAAAATGTAAGAACAATTAATTTATTACTAAATACTATGTGTTGTCAATTAATAACATAAGATAAGTGTAATTAATAAATACCAAAGAATTATCGTAAAATAAGTCACAAAGGAGAATTTTATTGTCAAATCTGTTCTCATTATTCAAACTAATAATATCGAAGTAAAATATTTGTGTTAAAACATTAAGATTTAATAAATACATAACAGTAATGAACTCCTCCACAAGTGCCACTATCTATCTAGATATAAATTTGAGGTTTCCGGGAATGTAATTTGATGAGTAGTTGTTTGTCTTCAGGGTTATATCTCGCGTGGTAGGCATTTCAGTGTACCAACGTTTCGCCAAATCTG
>WYDF02010674.1:0-13669 GCA_009867245.2 Adranes taylori
TAGATATATGGTGAAGCATCTTTTGATCCATTTAAATTTTTGAGGGGCAAACTTGTATTGCTCAGCTATTAAAATTCTCAAAAACATAAGTTGCTCCTACCATACATGTAAAGTGCGAGCAATATTGTAAAAGAATTACCCCTTCAATTATAAAAACAGCCATTGGAAAAATAGGTTGTAGATAAACATGAAATTACGATTTTGGTGCAAAGCCGTGCCAGGCTAGCATAATAACGTATTTGGTATGTATTTATACGTAATGCTTCGAGAACTATTCTAGCTATTACTTGAAATTTCGCGATGTCGCGGATTTTTTCCACGAACGCGCAAGTGCTCGCTATTTATCTCTCATTAAAGTATTAAACATATAAATGTTTCTCTCGTCATTAAATTTACATATTATTGAATTCAATTTCATTAGTAAATTTATATTATATTAGAGAATTACTTATTACATTCACTAACTAATTGTTGCACTAATTTACATTACATATGTTACCTAATAATTCATTGTATAATAATTCGATTGTAAATAAATTTAAATAAGGAAAAAGGTACCATCATAGATTATTTGGGACTTGCGCTGTAGAACAATTTATTCTGACCATTGCTACTAATCAGAATGAAACGATATGTGCAATGAAACGATATATGTTCATAATAAATTCACGGAATCCACGTACCAGAAAACCATAGAATTTAATTAAATGTAATCTAGATGCAAGCTGATTAGCTTAGCCTGGAAAGTATATTCTAACAAATTCTAATTGCAGTAGAAGTTCTCCTACGTACGAGAGAAACATAGCAATTCTAAAAATTTGAATGCAGGTGTTGAACAGTATGCAGCTGCATTCCAATTTACGATGGACAAGTTTACGGACGTAGAGTTTTGCTGTTCTACTCTGGGAGTCCAGTTTTAGTCTGGCATTTTAGCTACTCTGTAAAGGGATACGTCCACGTGTAAACTGGCTAATGTTTGCAGACTACTGCTTCTTCAAATCTGCAGCCTCCAAGTCACATGTTAATTTTTATTTTATATATTTATATTTCATTTTTTGGTTGAATATTCATATAAGTCATAAAAAGATCAAATGATTCAACTTGTTGAATTATTGTTTACAAAAGGAGACAACTAGAGGATGAGAGCCAAGGCTTCTATACTCCCAGATATCTCCAGTAGACATTAGCATTATAGCGTTGATTACAATCAATAAGCATATCGAATTGTTATGAGCCACGGCTTCTATACTCTTAGATGTGTCCACGCATCATTTAATAAAATGTATGTTGGCTTTTAAATCAGTGGAGTTTTCTGGAGGATAATCAGTGCGGTAATTATACTCACACGAAAGCATTTATAATGTATGAACGTTTGCTACCAGGGGATATCTAGAAAATTATTATATATTTTATGTTTTAATATTGATCTTATTTCTGATTTTGCATTGTGATTATTGATATTTAATCTATCGAATCCACATAAAATAAAAAAATATGCTCTTAGACCATTAATAAAAAAAACCTCTAAGCAACCAAAAGTAGCAACCAACCAAAAACATGTTTTAAAAATAGCATGATATATTTAGAATACAAATAAAATATTGTCACGAATTTCTTAGGGAGGAGGGTTGGTCTCTCCGACATGACATGGGCGAGAGAGGTCTTTTATATGGGTTAGTGCGGCAATCCCATGCAGACCATTGTAGGTACCTGACTCCTTCGTTATTTTATAAGATTGCACTATCGTTTAGCTACTTCTAGCAAAGTTATTAATTGAATAATTGAAACTGATCGATCTAATCTAAATCCCCCAGTCAGTCCCACATAATTTAGAATAAAATGGTAGACCGAACCTTTGCCAAGGTGGACGTACCGTTTTCTGATTGTGCCTTTGTGACTGAGCAACTACTGGTAACTTCAATTCTTAATGACAGTCATAAATAAGCCTTAATAATTCAGCAGACAGGCCACAGAAATGGAAGTTATTCAACATAATTAATTGTATTGGTTGTTAAAAATGCAATCCAATGACATATCGTAAAACAATCTCATACGTAAAATAAAATAACCAAGGCTTTGTAATTAATAAAATAAATCAACACTTGAATAAAAGTGACTTGTTCAGTTACATCAAAGAAATGTTAAACTACGTACTTACATATTTTGCCGCTGTACACAAAACTATTTATTTATTATTTTAGAGTAAAGCACCATTATCTTAATTATCTATTTGAAATTCATTTGGCTTTACCTTGATCATCAAACTTGTTACTAATTACACTCGAAGTCACATTAGACCAATTCATAATAGAAAACTTAATCATTTTATGAATACAATTTAATTAAACTTCAAATTTTTATTTATTTAATTATTATTCTAATACTATTTAATTCCGGATTATTATTTCGCTACTTAGTTCGACATCGACATTTCGCTTCGGCGGGCGCCCAAAATTACTATCTTTTCCCGCTGTGGGTTAACCGTTTTTATTAATCTCAGGTCCCCTTCCAAAATCCGATTTGCATATTTTTCACAATGATTAATTTGTATCTCATTAGCGCATTCTTTAATATTTTCTATAACACCTGTGTGACATCGGTCAATGGACTTTGTTCCCATGCATAGCTTCTATGTAAAATTGATTTGTTTAAGATGTAATTAATTAGCATAGGGTGTAATCAATAACTAATATTTATCTTTGTACTTTGATCATAAAACTGATATATCGTAAGTTAGCCGATGGCTGTCTCAAATGTTATTTATAATGCTGAACCTGTTATGGCGTTTAATTATTTTAACGTATTTGCTTTATTTGTGAGTACTTTATGCCCAATCCTTTTACATCAACATAAACAGGAACGTGGACAAATCTACACGTTACAATATATATATTGACTCCTATTAGTGTTCAAATTTCATAAGGTTTAAATTTTATATGTAAACATTAAAATGATATGTACAAATACTCTTGCAATTTTATAATTATATCACCATGTCATGCAACGATTAACTACCGCATGCTAGGATGTGTAAAGTCCAATGTAATAAGAAAACTGTAATGTCAGTTTTGCTTGAATCATTCATTTGTTATTACTACTGTATATAGACTTATATATAAGACTGATAGGTTATGAATAAAACTGAGATTTATTATTTAGACGCTATGTTGCAAATATCCGTCTAAATAATATTTCCAATATTTGCAAATATTTAATTTTATTATTAAATACGGCAATTAAAAAAACGCTATCATGTAGCCAATAAGTATCATATAGAAGAATTAAAGCAGCTCATACTTATTCAGGACATTTCGGCAGCTGGGATAGATTATTAAAATATAGGGTGGCACAGAGTTATAAGTACGCGAATATAATAATTCTAATTAAAAAAATCCATTTTAAATTATTTACATAGCGTCAGTGAATTATGGAATCGCAGTGTGATACACTCGCAGTGTATATTCACTTCTGTTCAGAAGATTTAATTTTGATAAAATATATCTAATCATAATTTTCGATCTCAAGTAATATTCTATTAAATCTAAATGTTTTGGTTTTAATTTAACCCCCAAAATGTTTAATTCAGTTTACGTAAGTCTAGGTATCTCATCTGAGTAAATACCCCTAAGTCATTAGCCCTTAAAATGTAACATGACAATTTGGTGGAGGCTCCGGCATATTATTGTCAAAATCCTCCGAAACAGAACGTAAAAATATCTAAGCGACATTTGAACTAGCAATTCACCAGATCAAATCGCTTACTCTTGGATTGGTTGGACAACTATTACAAATTTAATCATAAAATTTTAATAATAAATAATACCCAAATATGTCGACTATTACTCGCATCGGAAAATGAAGTAGATAAATTTGTAAAACTTAATAATTTGTCTATTATAAAAGTCCCTAGATATAAATGATTCTCAGCTGACTGCAAATTAAAATAAATGAATAACGTTCGTAAGATGAAGAATAATTCAAGCGTTAATTTACGAAAGCTGTTAACTAGATTGGCTATATGAGTATTTCGTTAGACTCTCTAAATCCTCAACATCACACTCTCATTCAAGAGTTACGAATATAGTTGTGCAGAGAGTCTCGGATCTTGCTTCCCATCGCACACATATTTGGGTATTAAATATAGATATAATATTGTCTATTGCCTGTCGTCGAAGAATATACGATGAAACCAACCGCCCGATCTGGCGTGTACGGGTTACGTGCGGGGGGTGGCATTGGCAAACCCTGGACCAGAGTATAAATCTTGCACTGATAAAAGGGGTGAAATACATAAGCGTAAACAACAAGGATGGATTTGGGATTTTGAGAAATAGAAAATGTTAACTTAAGGCTACGTGTGCGTTTAATTGATTTTCTTTTGTAATCAGTTAAATAAAGAATACGTTTTATAATTTCTCGTTTCTTCTAAAATATTTATAAAAATGTAAATTAACGACGAAACTATTCTTTCGGTTTTTTTAATCTTTAGACCAATGTAAAAAAAATGTTCAGAACTTAATATGAATTTTGGAAAATTAAGAACAAAATTGCTCAAAGTTTTATTTCTAATTATATCAATATTCTAATTACATCATTTTATGCAATTATTGTTTTTTAAACATGTGTAATAATTTGCCTTGCTTAGCCTTAGAAGATTTTTCTGTTAAATGGTTTAAAAGTGTACTTCTTCTTTATGGGATTTCGATACTTCTAGGAGAATCAACATAATTAAGAATATATATCATGAAAATATATAAATAGGAGAAAACATAAAACATTACAAAGGAAATTCCTATTTATACTGTCGCTTTGCAACCTTAACACATCTATGACGAACCGTTAAATAACTTTTGGGGGTTATGACGGAGTACAAACACCGTAGTAATTATCCTCCAGATAACCCCACTTTAAAGGTAAATAGTTATTATTAAATTCATTATTTGGAGACATATTGGAGTATGGGAACCGTGGCTCCCATCCGTCAGAAATCCTTTGTTTGTTATGGATCATCTTAAATCAATCAATCTGAAATTGAACTTAAATATATTAAATATAAATGTTTTCATGGAATAATCGAAGATTACATTTGCCATAGTTCTTATCTTCCAGATAGGTACACTGCTCTGAAAGCCAAATATAAAATTGATTGTTTAGAGTTATCTAATTCTATAGGAACCGTAGTTTGTATCCATAAAATATCCGCATCGACTGCAATCAATACTAAATTGGTTACCTTGAATATATACTAGAGATATCTATGAGTATATAAGCCGTGGTTTCCAGCCTCTAGATACCTCCTGTTAGTATAAGTAATGTTTAATTATTAAACATTAAATTAAAAAGTTGAACTACTTAATTCAAAAATGATTAAAGCGCACGATAAAGAAAAGAAACGCTCCGTTAACCCTTCCAGGAACAGGTAGATCATCTGCCAGGAATTGGAAGATCATCAAAAACGAATCCAACGAAAAGTATCAATCACAAATTGGTTAAACAAACGGCTCGATTTAGAGTACTACAAGTTCCAAGAAATGAAGCTCTTCCTAACTGAAAATATAATGCGTGCAATTCCATCAGAGCTGCCAATTCTAGACCTGAGCCCCACATCAAACGTGAGAAAAAAGCTTCTTTACTGAAAAGAAGCTGTCCACCATGTAGCAAGCGTTCACCACCAGAACGATGTGATCAAGTACTAAGATGCTTCAGGAGCTTCGGTAATAGTTGAACAATGTCATATTCCGCAGTCTATCATGGTTTGGGATTGAATTTGCTCCAGTGGCAAAACATTACTTTATTTGATGTCAAAATCAACAACGACAAAATACAAACAATATGAAACTATACAAGAAAAACAATATTTTTATTTAAAAGATGAAAATTATTCAAAACAAAAGATATTAGTATCAAAAGCCAAACTATATATGTGCTATAACATATAAAAACTAAACAACAAAATCGTATTCGTTCTTAATACACCCTATCGCATCTAACAATTGAATCTTCTTCTTTACTTATTTCCCTTACTCCAACCTTTTCCTCTTTCTAATCTTCTCCATTACCTTCCTATTCTTCATCCCATGCCCCATACAATTCCTCCAATTCGTAAGCTCTAATCATTGTTCCTCCGACTATTCCATTCCCTCAAACCCATTCATCCAGTGCTCCCGCATCTTATCATCTACCCCACATACTCTACACTTTCATCAAATACTTATATTTCCTTTCCTTGCTGCCACACTTCAATCAAGCAATATTTCTTGACCTCTGATTCAACCGCTATCTCACATTTCGTATCTCCATTCATTATATCGAAACACTCATACATAAACTATCCAAACCTCTCGTATAAACTTCTCCTGTACCTTACCCGTACATTCTCATCTGCCCTCTTGCATACCATGGCCTCCACATGTACTCTTTTAGCAATCTTCTCATTCACGTCTCACGTCACTTTCCTTTCATATTTTACCATCGCCTTTATTTCATATATCCAACATTTTGCTTCATTCAACTCTCGTAACACTATCTCACTCTGTGTCGATTTGTCTATTCCTAACATTCCCTTCAGCACGTCATTATAATTTCTTCTGTCAGTGTCTTTCTTTCACTGTCCAAAACTTCCGCATCATACAACAAAATACTCCTAATAGTTACTTTCAAAATCTTCTATCTCCCAATCCATTCCTAATTAATAATACTTCAAACTGTAGTACTTTAACGGTCCAAACAGCACTTTGACAAAAAAAATTATATTTCGACAAGACACGCAAATCATTTTCTAGATTTTGTTTAATCTGCAGAACAGTCACCATGCTTGACAGCTTATAATGTGAGGGTTCACAGCGTACTGTCGTTTTTGGTGGCCCAAACATTAGTGGTATATGTCAAAATTTCTGGAGGTACTTAAACAATGGTTGCAACGAGAATAAGAGAAATAATCGCAATGGATTTGCGGCCCATAGCAAAAAATTGCAAGACGCGTCTGGGGCGCTAAATCCATGCTCGATGTGGCAACTTCGAAATTATGTTTATTATGATTCACTGGCCATACAATTATTATCCATTGTTATTTGGTTAAATTTCTTGTTAAATAAAGTTGTCTTAAAAATATTTGTCAATGTTAGTTTTTGCTACCATAACAAGTCTTATTAAGTTTCGTATTTGGTCTTCTAATTCTTCCCCTCTGAGTTCTGTTGTAACACTATGGAACACATGTTGTCTGCGCATTCATAAACATACCTAATTTGTCTGGACTTTTAAGTTTGCACGAAGCCTAAAATACAAGGAGATAAATATAAGGGAAGCAAAGAAGATTCCGTCTCATGTTGTGTTTCGGCACACATATAATACCGACCGGTTCATTTTGCGATGCGAAGGGCAAGCGACAATAAATCAAGACTCGGGATTTAATTAAATCTTGCATTGATGTTACGCGGGTCGCCGCCACCATTCACCGCGCGTTCAGGCTGCGGTACAATTGCTATCTATGTGTGGGTGTGGAGGCGGCATTGATACGGTGGCTCTGAGGAAATAACGCGACTCGGAAAGGGCCACTGTTTATGCTACAAAACAAAGATTAACCTTAATTCATGTCCGTACAAAGCGTATTTTAATAAATAATAATTGATCCAAGAATTCGCTACATGAAACAAATTTGCCATAATACTAATTAGTGTTTTAGTATAGAATGGAACAGTTTATAAAAATAAATAAGAGCAATAGAATCAATAAGTAATAATTGAATTTCTTTTGGGTTCTCGATAATTATATTAGTTTGCCACTAATATTTTTTTCAGGAAACGGATATTCTTTTGTAGCTTTATTTTTATGTGTATTGGGCTTGACTTCTTGTGGTGTTATAACATGACTAAGTATGTAACCTCTTTCTTAAAACACTCACACTTATTTAGTTATATTTTGAGAATAGCCTGTCCTAGTCTGTCAAAAACTTGGCAATTCATTTCTACACATTCTGTTAGTCAAGTAGGAAAGTGATCAAGTAAAGTGTTTTTCTTTTGAATTCCCTTAATTATATTATCTATGCGAAGTTGGTGGAGCATTATTTCAACCGTAGGTCATTTGACAATACTCCAAAGTACCTCACGCTGTGCTAAAATCTAGTTTTTTTTTCATGTCTTTGGGTCATATTTCAATCTAGGAAAAAGCTGATGAAAAATCAAGAGTTGTCTAGCATTCGGAACAATCTAATTTGTGTAGGACAGAATTAATTTGTGCAGATACTTATAGTCAACCGTATTGTCACGTATTTTTTAGGGCGAGGGATCTACTCTCCTACGTGACATGGGAGAGAGGTGACTTCTTATGAGGCTTAACGTAGCAATCCCCTGCTTACACTTATAGGTACCTGAACTCCCTTGTTATTTTATAAGATAGCCTTTAGTTTAGCTACTTCAAGCAAAGTTATTAATTGAATGGTTGACGCGGAAAGTTTAAGTTTATATCCCGAATATAGCCCCACGTCATTTAGCATGAAACACTTGCCAGGACCCTTGCTAAGGTTGGACATTCCTGCTGATTTGATCATACCCTCTTGTGGCTGGGTAATTACTGGTAACGTCAATCCTTATATATTGTCGTTAGCTTTAATAATTCAGGCAGCAGTAATAAAACAGTTATTAACCTTAATTAAATTGTATTGGTCGTTAAAAATATTTACATGCAATCCAATGACATGTTCATCCATTCCCATACGTAAAACAAAATAATCAACGCTTTTCAACTAATAAAATGACTCAATATTTGAAAATGACTATGATTTATTCTGTTACATCAAAGAAATGTTAAACTAGCTACTTAAGATTTTGCCGCTGTACACAAACAACTTATTTATTATTTTAGAGTTTTAGAGTTTAGCTTTACGTCGATCAACAAACCTGTTACTACTTACAACTCGACTTTACTTTATTCATCAAACTTACACTCTCAATTTATCTGAATTATTCCCAAAAATATTAATGCCGCACTACATTAGACGAATACATAATTAAATACTTAATAAATTTATGATCACACTCTAATTAGACATAACATTAGCTTTTATTTAATTATTATTGTAATATTATTGTATTCCAGATTATTATTTCGTTAATGAGACCAGCATTACGAGGTTCCGCAGACGCCCAAATTTTACTATCCCTCTACTAGAACTGGCCGGTGTTTTTATAAATACTGATCCTCTTCCACTTATCGATATGCATGTTTTATGCGATATGCTGTAAGGTAAATTACCTTTAATCGTAATTCAGGTCAATCAAATCAGAGATGCTTCTGGTACATATACCAATAAACCCCACACAGCGTCGGTTCATTTATTATCAATCAATTACCAATTAAAATGGTTTGGTTACTTACACACTGACATAGCACACTTCTGCTATCGATTACTGGGTCCGCGGATAGTGTTAAGACATCATACACTCAATTTGATGTTAGAAGACGGCCCCTGAGTTTCTTTAAGCCATACCTCCTAAATATTCATTTCTTCCGATAACATGAACGCTAAACACGTCGGAAACAATATAATTCCGTCGGAACTTTATCTATTTCTATACTGTAATTCTAAACTAATTAAGATGCGTGTAAAATATAGCGTAAAATGTATTCACGCAATATTTTACTTCATAAATAGAAGCTTGAATAATTCTCTAAATGTTAGTTACTACTTGGGGGGCTTTCCAATAGCATACAACATGTTTGCTCTTAACAATTATTCACAGGATCTATGCATCCTGAATTTCTTGTGTTCAATCGTTCTAATCTCAAACTCAACAGGAACCTGGAGATATCTCCACGTTACAATATAATGCCGTCTATCCAACAGAAATAGTCCAACTTAATGTTGAAAACTTTAAAAAAAGCGAATGATAAGGTGGTGCTGCATTTCTTAAATAAAAGCAAATGCGTTGGAGTATTTTGAATAAACTTAATGCTAAAATACAATGGAGTAACTTAAAGTTTCCTATTTTAAAAGAGTGGTCTGGAACCTCACTGAGTGAAACGGAAACATGTAACGGATTCAACAATTTCTTTACTAGTATTGGGGGAGACGTTCCGTTCTTTCAACAATAATGATTACATAAGCAAGTTTGTTCCTTTCAATCCATATTCAATGTGCAATACAAATGTCACCGAAGCTGAGTCACTCAGTGTTGTTCAAAATCTTAACAATAGTACTGGTGCTGCTACTGACGGTATATCAACTTCTTTTATTAAAAAGATTTGTGTACGTCATACTATGAACTCTAACCTACATATGTAACCTGCCCTTCAGAAAAGAATGTTACCAGATTCTATAAAAAAAGCTTCTGTCGATCCCATTCACAAGCGTGTGGTGTACATGATATTAACAACTCTAGAACAATTAGCCTTCTGTCGGTAATAGCCAAAGTTTTAGAAATGTTAAAGAACAGTAGATTTATTAGTTTCTTCTAACAATTTAACTTGTACTAAAGTTCTTAACATGGCTTTCGAAAGGCTCTTTCAGCTGAACCTAATTTGACTGCATTCGCTGATGCAATATTCAGATTATTGGATAGAGCGCAAATACCAGTTAGCCCTTTTGTTGATCTCTGTAAGGCATTCAACTGTGTCAACAATGAATTACTATTGGAGAAACTATACCGATATTGAGTCTATGGATCGGGTTATAATTTGTTTCGATCCTACTTAGAATATAGATCTCAAACGGTTATTTTTGATAATAATAGCATCTCATATTCTTCTGATGAGTGACAGTTAAGTAAAAGTGTCCCTTTATGTTCAAATCTAGGGCCTACACTATTCATCATCTATGCTAATGAATTGGGAACATATGTATATATCATTTATATCCAACATAATTGAAGTAGTAACTTATGCTAATGATTCTAATTACTTAATTACTTCTAATAACATTGAGGAATTGAAAACCCAAGTTGTCTGTGTGTACGAAGCAAGTTTGCGATGGTTTAAACTTAATTATTTATCTGCCAATGCTGTTTAAATCTGTCCGAGCTTCTACTAATTTTAACATCAAAGTTAACTATAATGTGATTCTCAGTAAATCTAGTTCTGTGAAAATCTTGGGTGCCTCTCTTGATACCTATGTAAAATGGTTTTCTCATATAAATTTTGTAAGGGCTAAGCTAAGCAAATGTATATCCACATATTTCAACACAAGCATATGTAAACATATCTATTATGACAATTTTTGTAGCCTTATGACATACGATGTAATACACTGGTGTTCGTTAGACAACATCTAGCCAGTAGAATTTTTGAATCATAGAAAAGAGTAATTCGTACGATTTTTAATTTGAAACATCACACAAATTGTTGGACAATATCTGGAAGTGAAAAAAATTTAACTCTAGTGTTGCCTATATTTATTCAATTCTATGTTATGTATACAAACATTTTGACAATTTCGACACTTGTACTATACGTAACTATGAATATAAAGTAGAGTACAAAATCTATTCGTGTTACCACAGCACAGGCTCTCCAGTTACGAAAGAAGCTTATTTTATACCGGCTGCTTGCCTTACAATATACTCCCGGATCATTTAAAGAGCTGCACTTTTTATTTTGTCTATTTAAACGTAGTATAAAAACGTTTAAATAGATTTTTTGATTGATTGTGTACAATATTTTATTATTGATAATATCAACTATTGCAACCAAGGATATTCCAATAGGACGTTTTATTGCTTCACTACGAATTTGATGTATTATGTAAATAATCTTATATGTTCTTAATGTGATCTTTATTTTTATGTACTATATTTACCATTTTTTAAGTTATTTTACATTGTTTTGTTCAAACTATGAAGTACCTCTCATCCTTTAATTTTTTTACATTACTATTATGTAATTGAATTTGTTTAGGTGGCAATAAATATATTTTAATTTGTAAGTATTTATTTTTAAATTTATATTTATTAAACATGGCGATTGTGATTTTGAAATTTATTAAATATTTTAGTATTAAATAGATTCACTTTGTTTTTACTTAATCAAAATAAAACGATAAAATAAGACATGGAGCAGAACAGAAAATAAGAGAAAGGCAAAGAAAAATAGTAAAAACTAGAAATACATCATGTCGATGTAACAACTAAACAAAGATAAATTAGGAAACTTAAAAAAATTGTTGCATAACTTAAATCACCATCTAATTTTAAATTGGAAGGCAAGCTAAACAAAAATTAAGTAATTATCTAACTAGACCGGGTAGAATAGTATAGACGCGAATAAAATTAATTATACTTGAACCCGGACCTCCCGATTTGGTCGATTGCTCTTCCAATTGAGCTAACGGACACTTATTAGCAAACAGGTGGTCAAAACTAATCCTGGTATATAAGTTGCCTATCTTAATACATATGGAAACAAATACATAATAAAAATTATTTGTGTCTTCGAATAAGTCCAAAGCGAACAAATCGCAAAGCGGAAGAGCTAAAAGAACCAACCAGTTTAGTTGCAAGTATATATAAAGCTAACATCTTTTAATCAATCGCGTAATAGATTTCTCTGCATGCATTTTGTGCTGTATATAATATTCTAAACATAATATTAAAATAAATCTACATTTATCGTATTTACAAATTGATATTAATTATTGAAAACATTGCATAGTTGTGTGTGCGATAAAATACTGTCTAGAAAATTTACTCTCAAGAGACACCAGACCATCTGTCCTTATTATTCGAAAACACAAATCATTTTTATTATGCATTTGTTTTCCGTATATATTAAGATAGACAACTTATATATCAGCATTTGTTTTGGCCAGCTGTTTGCTAATAAGTGTCTGTTAGCTCAACTGGAAGATCAATTGACTAAATCGAGAGGTCCGTGTTCACGTCCCGGACGGGGTAAACATTTTTTTGAGATATAAGTAATAAGAAATATTAATTTCATAATTTACTATATTAAATAATGCCAGCGTGGAAGTTTAACCACGAACCATCAAATATTCAATTAAACATGCGACCGTAAGTAAAGCGGAAAAGAAATTAATAAAAACATCTAGGAGGCTCTATATACCCGATGACGAAAGAATCAAGTGACTGTAGCAGAACAGGTGGCCAAAACTAATCCTGATATATAAGTTGCCTATCTTAAAAGGAAAACAAAATCATATGAAAAATTATTTGTCTTCGAATATTTGTCTACTGAATTGGAAGAGCAATCGATCGGCAATTGCGAGGTCCGGGTTCGAGTCCCAAACTGGATAAATATTGTTTCGAGGCACAAGTAATAAGAAATTTAATTTTATAATTTACTCTATTAAAACTATGCTTGTAGTTCATTCGTATTGAAAGGAGTTTAGGCAACTGTATAAACATAGTTAGAATACGCATGGCGATTATGATTTAGATACTTGTTAAACGTATTTGTATTTAATAGATTCACAATGTTTTAATTTATTAAAAATATACGTAATACTGGGCACACAGAAAATAAAAGAAAGGCAAAGAGAAGAAAAACTAGAAAAGTATCTGTGTGTGTATCAAATAATAATTAAAGATAAATTAAATAGTCTAGAAAAATAGCTAGTCTAGAGAAATATGCTTTCTTTCCAAACAAATGGAAAGAAAGCATAACCATTCCAATCTTCAAGAAGGGAAGCAAAAAAGACCCAGCAAACTATCGAGGAATTACG